>JAYKQN010000013.1:21700000-21820000 GCA_036785175.1 Eupleurogrammus muticus | reverse complement strand
TGTTCTCGCCGCTCGTTTCCATGTCGCCTGGCGTCCAGACTCTAATTCAGACTTTCCTTTCAGGCAGTCAGCGAGCTATTTTCCGCCAGGCGATGCGTCACTGGGAGCGTCACACCTGCGTCACGTTCACCGAGAGGACGAACGAAGAGAGCTACATCGTGTTCACCTACAGGCCCTGTGGGTGAGTCTGTGTTAACCGCCAACACCCAGGCCTGTTTGTTAGGTTTCCCACATTGAATATCTCTACAACCACAAAGGTTATTGGACTTAAACCTGGCATCAAAATAATTCTACAACATGTGAGGTGACTACAGAAGAAGTGTATGCATAAAATCTCCTGTGCAGAGCTGAACCAGTAATGAACTGCTTCTACTAACAAGCACAGAAAGACAAACTGGAGTAAAAGTAGAGGTATCTCACCAGAAAATGACTTTGGAAAAGGTTAATCAGTATTAGAGTATTACTTAAGTACTTAAGTAAACATCTATTTATTTCATTTCATCTAAGTATTTCATATTTATTGTACTGTATTGGTATCAAAAGTGAAATTATCATGAAAATAAATGTACTTTAGTATTGAAAGTAAAAGTGCAAGCAAACTCTGTTACCCCTTAACCCAACCCATATACATGTATGTATGTATGTATGTATGTATGTATGTGTATATATATGTTTGTGTATATATGTATATATATATATATATATATGTGTGTGTGTATATATATATGTGTGTGTATATATATATATATGTGTGTGTATATATATATATATATATGTGTGTGTATATATATGTGTGTGTATATATATATATATATATATATACACACATATATATATATATATGTATATACGTGTGTGTATATATGTTTATATATGTGTGTGTGTATATATATATATACTGTATATATATAGATATACATACATATGTGTGTGTGTGTGTATATATGTATGTATATATATATACTGTATATATATATACATACACATGTATGTATATATATATATGTGTGTGTATATATATGTGTGTATATATATATATATATATATACATATATATTGCAGATAAGGTTTCTGATGCAATATATTATGCATAAAACTCAATGCTTCCCTGTTTTAGGAGTTTTGGGTTTTAAAAGGTTAAAGAATCTATTTGGTTTGTTTGTGGAGTTTTGTCGAATCATTTATTCATGAAGCACATTCAAAAACAACAAAAGGTCGACCAGAGTGCAGCACAATAAATCAACCGAGAGCAGATGGATTAGATACCATAACAATATTATTCTACACTCGAATAAATAGGTAAAGGACCAGATGGAGAATATTAAAAGCAAGAGAATAAAATGTGAAACACAAAACCTTAAGGGCACTTAAAAAAAATGGAAGAACATGAGAGTCTTCAGTTTAAACCTAAAATTCACAGAGGGAACATTTGATTGAAAAAGCTAAAAATGTTCCAAAGCTCCTTAGAACCTGCAGAGATCTGAGGTTGGAGGGGGGGCAGAGACCTGCTGGGGGTCAGATTACGAACAACACAACCTTGAACTGGATCCTGTGTACTCGACTTTAGCGCGATCGATCTGTAGATCTGTTCGTCAGCAGCCATGTAAAGTTTAAATCTCCCCAGACTCTGTGGTGGTCTACACCTAGTTAGTCAGGACCTGGTGGTCTACACCTAGTTAGTCAGGGCCTGGTGGTCTACACCTAGTTAGTCAGGACCTGATGGTCTAACGCCTAGTTAGTCAGGACCTGGTGGTCTACACCTAGTTAGTCAGGACCTGATGGTCTATACCTAGTTAGTCAGGACCTGATGGTCTAACGCCTAGTTAGTCAGGACCTGGTGGTCTACACCTAGTTAGTCAGGACCTGGTGGTCTACACCTAGTTAGTCAGGACCTGATGGTCTAACACCTAGTTAGTCAGGACCTGGTGGTCTACACCTATTTAGTCAGGACCTGATGGTCTAACACCTAGTTAGTCAGGACCTGATGGTCTAACGCCTAGTTAGTCAGGACCTGGTGGTCTAACACCTAGTTAGTCAGGACCTGGTGGTCTACACCTAGTTAGTCAGGACCTGATGGTCTAACGCCTAGTTAGTCAGGACCTGGTGGTCTAACGCCTAGTTAGTCAGGACCTGGTGGTCTAACACCTAGTTAGTCAGGACCTGGTGGTCTACACCTAGTTAGTCAGGACCTGATGGTCTAACACCTAGCTAGTCAGGACCTGGTGGTCTACAACTAGGTAGTCAGGACCTGGTGGTCTACACCTAGTTAGTCAGGACCTGATGGTCTAACACCTAGTTAGTCAGGACCTGATGGTCTAACGCCTAGTTAGTCAGGACCTGGTGGTCTAACACCTAGTTAGTCAGGACCTGGTGGTCTACACCTAGTTAGTCAGGACCTGATGGTCTAACGCCTAGTTAGTCAGGACCTGGTGGTCTAACACCTAGCTAGTCAGGACCTGGTGGTCTACAACTAGGTAGTCAGGACCTGGTGGTCTACACCTAGTTAATCAGGACCTGGTGGTCTACGCCTAGTTAATCAGGACCTGGTGGTCTACGCCTAGTTAATCAGCACCTGATGGTCTAACACCTAGTTAGTCAGGATCTGATGGTCTACACCTAGTTAGTCAGGACCTGAAGGTCTAACACCTAGTTAATCAGGACCTGATGGTCTAACACCTAGTTAGTCAGGACCTGATGGTCTACACCTAGTTAGTCAGGACCTGATGGTCTAACACCTAGTTAGTCAGGACCTGATGGTCTACACCTAGTGAGTCAGGACCTGGTGGTCTAACACCTAGTTAGTCAGGACCTGGTGGTCTACACATAGTTAGTCAGGACCTGGTGGTCTACACCTAGTTAGTCAGGACCTGGTGGTCTACACCTAGTGAGTCAGGACCTGGTGGTCTACTCCTAGTTAGTCAGGACCTGATGGTCTAACACCTAGTTAATCAGGACCTGGTGGTCTACACCTAGTTAATCAGGACCTGATGGTCTACACATAGTGAGTCAGGACCTGATGGTCTACACCTAGTTAGTCAGGACCTGGTGGTCTACACCTAGTTAGTCAGGACCTGGTGGTCTACACATAGTTAGTCAGGACCATCAGGTCCTGATTGTTCTGGGTCAAATCAGGAGTCACCAGTCCTGCCCCTGGAGATCTGCTGCACACACACACACACACACACACACACACTTGACTGTGATTATTAACTCATTATCAAGCCCCCTGCCAACTTCAACTGCTCAGTAACGAGTTGATAATTAGAATCAGAGTTGTGTTTGAGTGGGGAAATTCCTTTTAAAAACATGCAGTTCCAGGACCAGGACTCGTTTGCCTCTGTGTGATGTTCTCCAGGACTTGGACCTGACCCGTATCCCCCCCCCCCTCCTCCTGCAGGTGTTGCTCCTACGTGGGGAGGCGAGGCGGCGGCCCCCAGGCCATCTCCATAGGGAAGAACTGCGACAAGTTCGGCATCGTGGTGCACGAGCTGGGCCACGTGATCGGCTTCTGGCACGAGCACACGCGGCCGGACCGGGACGAGCACGTAAGCATCATCAGGGACAACATCCAGCAAGGTACTGCAGCTGTGGCCCGGTGGTGTGTGTGTTTCTATATGTGTGTGTGTGGACATGAATAAGAGCTCACTGAACCTTTTGGGCGTTCCTCCTCGGGTTTAAAATGCGGTGGTGACTGTGCCCCCAACAGGACAGGAGTACAACTTCCTGAAGATGGAGCCAGGCGAGGTGGACTCGCTGGAGGAAGTGTACGACTTCGGCAGCATCATGCACTACGCCAGGAACACGTTTTCCAGGTTGGCGTGTCATGCTCTACCGCACCTCCATGTATTATGTTATATAGTATTATATTGTTATTGAGTCTGTGGCTCCCATATCCCCCTGTTTGTAAGATCAACCTCACCTTTCAGGTAAAGCTGCACAAAGCATTATGGCCTCATTATTATCGTTAAAAGTTAAAATCCCTGGCATGCTGCAGTGGTGTAGGGGTAGAGTTCTCTCCATATAAAGCTTATGAGCAGCCAACCCTGGTTTAAGTCCCATCTGAAATGGTCTGCATGTCTCTTACACTTGCTAGTGTGTGATTTAAAAAAAAAAAAAAAAAAAAAAAAAAAGTGTAAAGCTCCATATCACAGCTCCTCCTCATGTTGCTTCCCAGCACTTTCATTACAATTCAAAACTCTGTATTCCCTTTTTTTTTCTGCACCGATCATGCAGCCGAAGTAACAGAAGTATCCTAACATCTCTCAAAAACTACATGCTAAGAGTTTAGCTGCTCCTTTATTCTTCACGCTAACACATTCTATCAGGGAGGGGTGTTCACAGACTCTCAGGAAATCCCAGCACTATCGCCTAACAAAACAGAATCTGGGCCTAAACAGATATAACAGAAAAATGTCCAGGTTGTTACACTATACAGGAAAAACTGATCAATCTGTAGATTGGCTATTAAGACTATGTAAAACTCCTCATTTGGCCAAACATGAAAAATCTACTTGTGCCTTCATTTTTCTATCGGAGTACATACTTCCTATGTGCACTGCACTAGTTCAATTAAATGCAAGTTAAAAGATAAAAGTGACAACCTGATTTTAGGTTGCAAACACGATTTGATAACAACTTGATCAATTCAACTTGATTTTTGTGAATAATTTAAATCCTATGCACATGATAAGTCATTGTGTGTTATTGGGTGAAAGCATCACTCATTGTGGAGCGCTGGTGATGCTGTAGTGACCTGTTCCTCCACCAGATCATCACTACTTTGCCTCTGAGGCATCTTGTTTGCAGCCGTGCTGCCACACTGACCTGCTGTTTGTCCTTTTATTTGACTGCTAAACGCGCTCCATGGGAACCCCTGGGGGGGGGATTTGGTCCTTCATTGTCACAGAAATGGCTTCACACTAGTCTCCTTTTCATTTCTGTCTCGTGCATGTTGTTGTTGCCCTGTTGCCTTTCTCTGTGCTTGTTTTTTTTTTTTTCTGGTTTTTTACCTCCATCGCCTCTCCGCCGGTTTCGGGTCATGGAGCGAAGCCAAGCTAAATAAAGGCCTGGCAGTCCGGGCTTTGTTGAACAATTTGGTCTGGAGTGGCCTTTTTCTCTGGCATTCAGGAGCGGGCTCCACTGAGCCGGCTGGCACCGGCGAAAAGCCCCATTCAGCGCGCCGTGTTTACACATGCCTGTCATTCACGGGTGCATCGCCATGGGAACTGTGCGGGAGCGAGCTCCGAACGCAGCGGGAGATTATCAGAATCAATAAAGTATCAAGGTGTTGAGCAGGAGTCGGATCTGAAAGAATCCCCCTTGTTCTGCGTGAAACCAGTTTCCCTGCACATGTCGTCGCTCATCAGCCTTTTTGTCGCTGCTCTAACTGACTTAGTGATTATTAGAGCTTCTTGGTTTGTGGTTTTATTTTTTATTTCCCAGAGGCGTGTTTTTAGACACAATCCTGCCGCGCTACGACGTCAACGGGGCCCGGCCGCCCATCGGACAGAGGACGCGGCTCAGCAAAGGGGACATTTCACAGGCTCGCAAACTCTACAAATGCACGAGTAAGATGCATTTGATGTGTGCACAATATCATACAATATAATTTTAAAACCTCTGCAGCCTGTTTTTTAAACAGAAGCTCCAGGTCGAGGCCTCGTCTGCTCCTCAGTTTGGAGCTTTAATGGTTTTTCTCTGATCACAGTGTAACCCCGTTGATGTAATGTGTGTGTGTGTGTGTGTGTGTGTGTGTGTGAGACAGAGTGTGGGGACAGCCTACAGGACAGCACCGGAAACTTCTCCTCGCCCGGTTTCCCCGGCGGCTACTCGGCCTACGCTCACTGTGTGTGGAGGATCTCTGTCACTCCTGGAGAGAAGGTAAAAAAAACAGTTCAATAAGCAGCAGGCAAACAAATCACAATATATTATCAATATATAAACTCTCAAAATTGCAGATATAGTCAATAAAATTAGAAAAAAAAATAATCAGTACAATGCAGAATCCCTTAATTTAAAGCTTTTCCATTCTGCACCTATTGTCATGTTTGCACTAATCAATCAATATAGTTCAGTTATATATCATCAATACAGCTAAAGTGAACAGTATGAATAATGATGTGATCTAAAATAAATAAAAAGACACTGTTTTTATATTATTTCAGAAGAACTTTAAATAATTGATTGATTGATAATCCTTTATTTGTCCCACATTGGGGAGAGAAATGCATGAAAAGAAAGATTGCATAAAAATTAAAATAAATAAAACATATAAATAAATAAAATATGCACAATATGATTTAATATAATCACATGGTCCTGGTTCAGGAACCCGGTTTGATGATTTCCAACAGGTGTGAATCTCAGGACTTTTATTTTTTTTTCCTGTCTAGTGGATATTGTCTCTCTTTGTTTCAGATTGTCCTGAACTTCACGTCCATGGATCTGTTCAGGAGTCACCTGTGCTGGTACGACCACGTGGAGGTGCGAGACGGCTACTGGAGAAAAGCTCCTCTGAAAGGTTTCACCCCTAACACCAACCCTTCACCCTCACTAATGACTCACCCCGCTGTTATCTGAGCTCCGTGATGCGTTCACTGACCGCCGCGCCGTTACAGGTCGTTTCTGCGGCGACTCGCTGCCCGATCCCATCGTCTCCACCGACAGTCGACTGTGGATCGAGTTCAGGAGCAGCAGCAGCTGGTTGGGAAAAGGCTTCTCAGCCGTTTACGAAGGTACAAACATTAAGTAGTACCTGAATCTTTCCGTTTTATGCGACTTTAAATGAGATATTGCCCTTTTATAGATTTGATTTTGCAGCTTTAGTTATGTCTTCATATAAAATTGTGGACAACTTGTGAAAAATGTCATGTGATAAACCCTAAAAACTTGTTAGCAGATACTAATTAAGCTCATTTAACGCATGCTATCAACTATTTTTATATCTTAGATGGATTCATATTTAATCTAAAATGGCAAGAAACCAACATGAACACAAAAAGTAGACTTTGAAGAACCTGATAAATGTTTCCTAAAACTGTATTTTATTTTTTTCCATCATCTGATGTATTAGATGTTTGAAACATTTTACATATTTACCCTTTATATATTCCACTAAAACTGTTTTAGGCTCTAATATTTCCCAAAAAACAAATAAGTTGATGAAACTGTCTGAATAATAAATCCAAATGCATGCGTCAGAACTTTTATTTCTTATTTCCACCTAATGTGTCATCTCAGATTTTTTTGGATTTATATTGTGATTCTTAAAGCTACAGTCATTAAAATGCAGATTTTTACATTGACTTTATATTTATTTAATACATCAGCCACAGCACAACTTTATGTATAAAACGTCTATACATCAATTTGAGTAGAATTATGAATGAAGGACATTTTACTAATGGTTCTTTTTTGATTTTAATGTTGTTTTTAATGTGATTTTAGGTTATTATGATATATCAAAATGGAAAAATCTGTGCAAATTCACACATGTGAGGATGTACTGGAAAAAAAAAGCTGCTAAACAAGAAAAAGTCAGGGTTTTTAGTTTAAATATGAAGATACTATCATAATGTTCTCATGTGAATCATCAGCTGTTATAAAAGATGGAGGTAAAAGTGCAGAAAACCAGTTTTTCTGATTTACTGGATTCACCGTTAATCTCCCTCCTCGCCCCCCGTGCAGCCATCTGTGGGGGCGACGTGACGCGGGACGCCGGTCAGATCCAGTCGCCCAATTATCCCGACGACTACCAGTCCAACAAGGTGTGTGTGTGGAGGATCACGGTGGCGGAAGGATACGACGTCGGCCTGTCGTTCCAGTCATTTGAGGTAAAAAATAAAATCAATTTATGCTTTTACACAGCAAATATAATTAGAATATTGCAAAAAAGAAATGTTTTTTTAAGGGGAAGATTTTGTAAAACATACTTACTGCAGGAGTAAAGCAATAAGCAAAGCAGTTGTTTTTCAAAATAAAAGCAGATAATTAGATATAATATAACTTTTGAAAACTTATGCATAAAATCTCCTGTGCAAGTATCAAAAGTGAAATTATCAAGAAATGAAATGTACTTTAGTATTGAAAGTAAAAGTGCTCTCACTCGACCCAGGCTTATTTTTTTAGTTTTCCATTTTTACTATGAATAACAGTAAATGTGGAAAATCTCTACAACCACAAAGATATTGGACTTAAACCTGGAATCAGAATAAATAGGTTGCTGTTACACAGCAAATGGAGTTAGAATATTTCAAAAGAAGAAATGAGGGAAGGAAGAATTTGTACAATATACTCGCTGCGGGAGTATAGCAATGAGCGAAGCAGTTGTTTTTCAAAATAAAAGCACGGGGCCGTTTGCGGCTGCAGGTCGAGCGACACGACAGCTGCGCCTACGACTTCGTGGAGGTGAGGGACGGCGGCTCGGACGACAGCCCGCTGCTCGGCCGCTTCTGCGGCTACGACAAACCCGACGACGTGAAGAGCAGCTCCAACCAGCTGTGGCTGAAGTTCGTGTCCGACGGATCCGTCAACAAAGCCGGCTTCGCTGCCAACTTCTTCAAAGGTCAGGAGGTCATCGGCAGCGGGGGGAACTACTGGGGTTTGGATGTTGGAGCTTTAGAGATTTTGGCACATTTGGGCACTAACTACCACTCTTTTGCAACTTGCAGGTTTGACCCCTCATCATGTTAAGATGTTTTAAACATTACTATTAAAAGTAATATTAGTAATTATAGCAGTGTTCCATATTTACTTATGTTAATATTTAAGGCGAATGAGATCAAACTATTAAAATCATTGACAGAGAACACCCCACACCCTCTCTCTAGACTTTTTCACCTTCCTTTCTCCCCCCTTGTATAATAACTTCTATTGTTAGAGCTCGTTAATGATAATTAGGTGTGATTTTAACCAGCAGCAATAACGAAGGTCATTAGGAAGAGGTTAATTAGTAGAATCAGGTGTGTTAAGGCCTGGTTGGAACAAAAAGCTGCACCCACACTGGCCCTCAGGACCAGGGTTGGACACCCCTGGTTTACAGGCGTCTACATAGAAGTTTGATTGGTTTATTCTATCTATTTATTACTAGCTCAAAATTAGCTGGTATATACTGGAACAGCATCTTGACCAATAGGAATAAGGGAGAATTAATTTCTGTTCTTCAATTAAGCGCATGTGTTGTGTGATTATTCAACATTTAATAATAATCCAAATTATTTATTTTTGTATATGAAGTTTTTTTTTTTTGGGGGGGGGGCACCTTTGAGGAAGGGAGGGGGGGTCTGGGATTTCCTATTTCCCTCTATAGTTGCAGAAAAGGTCCCTCGGTGGAATGGAACCAGGGACAGTTTCTGTGTCACGTTAAGAGGTGAAAACCACAACTGATGTGTGTGTGTGTGTGTGTGTGTGTGTGTGTGTGTGTGTGTGTGTGTGTGTGTGTGTGTGTGTGTGTGTGTGTGTGTGTGTGTGTGTGTGTGTGTGTGTGTGTGTGTCCCAGAGGTGGACGAGTGCTCCCGCCCTGACGGGGGCCGCTGTGAGCAGCGCTGCCTCAACACGCTGGGCAGCTACAGATGTGCCTGCGACCCCGGGTTCGAGCTGGCGGCCGACAGACGCAGCTGCGAGAGTGAGTGTCGGCCACGCCGTGAAAATCAAAAATAAAGCTGTGGCTCGGCGTTTTTTACATGTTCGTACAACGAGCTTTTCCACATGAAGAGGCTGAAACGGCGGCGGGACGACACCAGAACTGTCATGTGGTGCAACCCAGTAAAAACACTTGGTACCAGATATGCCATAAACATGTTTTATATTCTATTGTGTCAAAGGATCACACAGAATCATGATCATTGTTATTATTATTTCTAGAAATGGTGCAATGAATGCATTTAAAACATTTAAAAGATTTTGACTTTTGACTGACCCACATACTAATAATAGCAGCGTGTTTAAAACTGTGAGTAAAGCCAACCTCCCTTATAATAATAGACAGGAGATTTTATGCATAAGTTTTCAATTTTTTTCCTTTTTTTTGCAATATTCTAATTACTATATCTAATGACCCTGCTTTTAATTTGAAAAACAACTGCTTTCTTATTGCTTTATTTTACATTTCTTTTTTTTGCAATATTCTAACTCTATTTGCTGTGTAGCAGCAACATAAATTTATTCTGACTCTTCTGTAGTCACATCAAATTCTTTTGATTCCACATTTAAGTCCAATGACCTTTGTGGTTGTAGAGATTTTCCACATTTATTTTCATTGCCTTGGGAACACATTTTATATCCTAAATCAAAATGTGAGGGGGAAAATGTGTAGTTTTTTGTATTTACTTTGCAGAAAATGAAGAAAAATTATTATTAGGATGTTAAAAAGAATAGTTGTCTGTCTTTTTCTTTACAAACTCAAATATTTACTGTATAAACTGAAACAACATCTGGATTCATCATTCCTGTGAATCACTGAACTGATGTTTAGTTGTAGAACTGATCCATGATTCCTAATTTTCATACCAGTTTGCCAAAAAACACATCGACTGGCCTGAAGAGAAATGGAAAAACTGATGAAAGTGGAACATCTGGACTGAAAACGTCAAAAATGCTGTTTCTGAATTCACAGGAATGATAAATCCTTAAGATTTTACAGTAAATATTTGGGTTTGTAAAGGAGAAACACACACAACTCTTTTTGTTTTCTCCATTTTAGGTAAAGTAATTAAAAAATTAACACGTTTTTCTTCTTATTTTAAATTCAGGTTATAATATGGGTTGTTTCCAATGCATCAAAATGGAAATTATTATAAGGTTTTTGGCTTTTAAACGTGCTGTTATTCTCTTGAACATTATATGAAACGCGATGAAGTGAGGAAAGGAAGGACACGCAGAGATCTTGGTCCAGACATGAGGCCGTGCAGGGGTCACGCCCTTTGGCCAGCATTTATTCCCACTCGGGTTCATTCATCTTCATCTTCATCTTCATCTTCAGGCCACAACAGAACAGCCTCTGTCAGACGGCTGCAGCTGGAAAGCATCAACTTTAAAATAAATAAATAAAGTCCAAAAGGATTTTTTTTATGAGCTAGGCGGATGAAAACTGGAAGTTTATAGTATTTTATGTTTGTAGGGAACAGGCGTCATTCTGGTCTGTGGCCACTAGAGGGCAGAGCTCCCTCACTGCTCAGTTCACTGCATGTTTAACCATAAAAACTCTCCTAAACATTTAGAAACACATGCTATCAACTAGTTTTACATTCTAAATTCTTCTTAAAATCTTTTTTCAGTTGCCTCATTTGACATCTCAAAAAAATCACACATTTTTTGTTCTTTTTAATGGATCTGCATTTCTATATAAAATACTTAGAAGTCAATGTGCTCTTGAAATGTGATTTTTCTTTTTTTTTTAACCAGAGAAGGAGCCCAAACACACCAGCAAACCAGCAGCATCTTCATTACTTTTGTTTTTTTATCATAATTAAATATCCGCAGTAAAGGTCTATACTTTATACTATGTGTTATACTTGTCTAACGTGTGATTTAGGATCTGTAGGCTGAGGCCTGGGCCCGGGGGGGTCGTCAGGTTCGTACCACTAACTCCGGTGTCTCCCCCCCCACCAGCAGCTGCCTGCGGCGGCTTCATCACCAAGCTGAACGGCTCCCTCACCACCCCCGGCTGGCCCCGCGAGTACCCCCCCAACAAGAACTGCGTGTGGCAGCTGGTGGCGCCGGTCCAGTACCGCATCACGCTGGTGTTCGACGTGTTCGAGACCGAGGGAAACGACGTGAGTTCGAACCCCCCCTCCTCCCCCCTCTGACTTCGACCCCCCCCCCACCCCCGGTTTAAAACCCTGCCTCCTATCAGGTGTGCAAGTACGACTACGTGGAGGTGCGCAGCGGCCTCAGCTCCGACTCCAAGCTCCACGGGAAGTTCTGCGGCGCCGAGAAGCCGGAGGTCATGACCTCGCTGCACAACAACATGAGGGTCGAGTTCAAGTCGGACAACACAGTCTCCAAGAGGGGCTTCAAGGCCCACTTCTTCTCTGGTGAGTCCACGGGGGGCGAGGGAGGAGGCGTTCAGGGATGAGAGGAGAAAAACAAAAGTAATTAATCAGCCACCGATTGATCAGTTTCTGTCACTGAAAAAGATGAGAGGCCTGTAATTTTCATCATGGGTGCACTAAACTAGGAAATCACATTTTTAATAAATGAATTGGAAAATTCCTCAGTAAAATAAGTATTTGGTCACCTCTCACAAACTGGATTTGTTTCCCCCCCATTCCGTCATAGTTAAAGTTTTACAGATTTCCACCTAAAAAGATGAGAAATCATTTTTATCGTAGGTTCTCTTTAACTGGGAGAGACAGAATGAAGGGGAAAGAATTCAGAAAATCACATTGATTTTTAAAGATTTTTTTTTTGCAAACTATGGTGGAAAATAAGTATTTGGTCAGTAAAAAAAGTGATCTCAAAGATTTGATATATAGCTTGTTGGCAAGAGAAGAAAGAGGAGTGAGGAATTTACCAATTAACTCAATAGAAATCCTATAATTTCCTCTGTGATTACAAAATACAGGCTTCTCTAATCTTTAAAGTGGGAGAACGACACTAAAGTAATCGAGTATTTAACAAATATGTGCACAGATGACGGTTTTAAGTTTTGCACGTGGTGTCTGAGTAAATAAATTCACATGTCGCTCTGTTCATGTTCATTCTTATCTGACCTGTTTGTAGTTTTTGCTAATATTATTTTTCCTGTCTGACCACAGCAGTTAGTGGAGCTGATGCCGTTTGTCTGGGATATTTCCTCCTTGTTCTCCGCAGATATAGACGAGTGCTCCAAGGAGAACGGCGGCTGCCAGCACGAATGCGTGAACACGTTCGGCAGCTACAGCTGTCAGTGCCGCAGCGGCTTCATGCTGCACGACAACAAGCACGACTGCAAGGAAGGTAGCCGCGACCTCTGACCCCCGCTGGCCCTGCCGCGTCAATGACTTAATGATGCTGGGATGGTGTTTGGTTCTTAAATCCACTCATTCATATAAAAACCCAGGAAAAGGGTAAAACACGGGTCCTTAAAGGGGCCCCAAAAATAAAAAGGGGAGTGAATCATTTTCACTATTTATGATTATGTTAAAGTATTTAAACACAAGTACTAACAATCACTCTATATAAAGAACTTGAACTGCTGATTTGGTATGTTATCTCAGTGTGTCCTTGTGTTTTTCTATCACATAAACAGCCTGTTTTATGCTTTTTATTTGTGACAAATCAATTTAATTCCAGCCATTAGTAACACGATGATGCAGGATCATTTATATGGACGTCTGTCATCATCTAACATATTTAAGCTACTTCATTTTACACATTTCTTTAATATGTCTGTTTTTTTTCTGTTTGCACATGAATTTATTTTCAGATTTTACTTTATTTGATATATAAAGGGTGAAAATTAATAGGGGGGGAAGAATACAATAATAAATATATATATAGTAAAGGGTCAATTTAATATAAAATGAATATGTGCAATAACTGGATGTATGGGTTATTTATTCATTTATTTATTTTTATTATGGCAGGTTCAGTCCTATTATTCTGATTACAATAATAAAATCTCATGCGATGGGGTAAAGTTTTCCTGAGTGTTTTAGGGTCCTTCACACGTCTCTAGTAGAATTTAATGTTTATTTTCTAGTTTATTACAACATTAGTGGACGTCTGTGAAGGTTCTCGCTCATTTAGGTTGTTTTTATCCAAAAAATCCTGAATACTAACAACACACTGAAAACTCTAAAAGGTTAAAAACGAGCAGATGAGATGTCGTCTGCGTTGCGCAACGGAGCCTACAGTAGAATATGTTTTTATTTAGTCGTGTGGAGGAACCAACCCTCAGCAGTTATGCAGCCGAACCAAAGGAATCTTCACTTTTTTGTTCTGTTGACGGATGTTTGGAGCAAAAATAGGGGAAAAAACGACGCGACTGTTGGACGCGTTTATTAATTTATTCAGATTTTTTTTGCTCCCTGCAGCCGGCTGCGACCACGTGGTGACCAGCGTGATGGGAACCATCAGCAGCCCCAACTGGCCCGACCGCTACCCCAGCAAGAAGGCCTGCACCTGGGCCCTGTCCACCACGCCGGGCCACCGCATCAAACTCGTACGTCCGGCGTCGCCGCGGCTTTAGCAGCCAAAGCCCTCCGTTCCCGCGCTCACACGCGTCTCTCGTTCCGTTCCTCCGGCCGCAGGTCTTCAACGAGGTGGACATGGAGGCCCACCTGGAGTGCGCCTACGACCACCTGGAGATCTTCGACGGGCGGGACGCCCGCGCGCCCAGCCTGGGCCGGTTCTGCGGCACCAAGAAGCCGTCGCCCGTCACCTCCAGCTGCAGCAGGATGTTCCTGCGCTTCTTCTCCGACAACTCGGTGCAGAAGAGGGGCTTCGAGGCTTCGTACCGCGCAGGTGACTTTCACGATTCTGCTGCAGAACTCCTTCTTCGTCTTCTCTCACTTTTTATTTTTAAAGCCTGCATTCCTCCCTTTTTTACGAGTCCCTTCTTTTTCCGACCCTCTAATTTCGTGGCTTTCCTTCTTTTCCCTCTCCTCTCCCAGAATGCGGAGGCAGCCTGAAGGCCGAGGTCAGGACCAAGGACCTGTACTCGCACGCTCAGTTCGGGGACAACAACTACCCGGGGGGGGCCGACTGCCTGTGGGTGGTGTCGGCCGAGAAGGGCTACGGCGTGGAGGTCGTCTTCCAGGTGTTCGAGGTGGAGGAGGAGGCGGACTGCGGCTACGACTACGTGGAGCTGTACGACGGCGCCGACGTCAAGTCGCCGCGGCTCGGCCGCTACTGCGGGTCCGGGGTGAGGCTGCAAACAACCGCCTGCTGCTGTAAAACTCTGCATGAACCCAATTACACTAGTCTGTGTCTTTCTCGTTTCTTCCCTCCCCCCCCCACCAGGCTCCGGAGGAGATTTACTCGGCGGGGGACGCCATCGTTTTAAAGTTCCACACGGACGACAGCATCAACAAGAAGGGCTTTCACGTGCGCTACACCAGCACCAAGTTCCAGGACACGTTACACGCGAGCAAGTGACTCTTAATTAAAAAAAACTCAACCCCTAAAATCGGCTAAAAAGGAGACTTCGCCCCCTGACATTTGCCCGCGCCGCACCCGTCTCCGGCGGGAGTCGACTGCATGGAGCGAAACCGCGGAAAAAGAAACGCACATACTTTACATTCTGCTGGAGGAGGAAATTACATCTTTGCTGCTCCTCCTTCGTAGCTAGATTACAGGCGAAGGCTAGTTTGACCTGATTATAGACTGAGACGATCCCGTTATAGCTTCCACGCGTGTGGACGTACGAGATGTACATATTTGTGATATATAGGTTTTTTTTTTTTTAATCATGACATCCACTGTGTCACTTTTTACTGTCCGAGGTGGAGAGTTTGATCCCTGCTGATGAATGTAATGCACTTTGTTGTATTATGTTACGTGACAAATGCACATTGTTGAATCAGACCTGATCGCTGCTTTACTTTGATTCGTAGTGCACTAACATGCCCCTTCTTCTTCCTGATTGGTGTTTCTGTGCATCATATTTACGACATTGGAGGAAAATTCCCACCACATTCTTTGTGCCTTTGCACCTCACATGACTTTTTAATCTGTAAAACCCTAAACTGACCTTAAAGGGAAAAGCTGGTGATTATTTGTCTACAAATCCCACCATGAATTGATCCTTTTTGAATGAACAGTCATGGGTGAAAGTAGCGTAGTTTTTGTGGTGAAGGAACACGAGGAATCAGAAATAGAAGACTTTGGATACGCTTACAATACTTGTAATGTGATGAAGTCTTAGTATTTTAAGTATTTTCCACTTGTAAGCAGCTTCATTACTTAAGCGACTGCATAATTAAACAGGAGGAATCTGGTGGTTTCGTAAAGTGCATTCACGCCTAAAGTCCAGTTTTCTAGTTCCTCTGCAGAACGATGACGATGCATGAAAATTCCAAAATCAGATTTACAGCTGCAGGCTCACGAGCGTGACTTGTGACCTCACAAATAGTTTGGAAGCCAGTTCTGATTCAATATATATATATATTCACTTATATTCGCCAAGTGTGACGTTGGGAACCTGAAGCCGCCGGTGACGCACAAACGCCGAGAATAAACTTCATCATTCTCAAAATTCTGGCTTGCTTTTTTTTCATTATTATTATTAATAACCTCTTGAAAATCAAGAATCATCCTGATACATTGCCAATATTGAGTTTTATTATAAATCTCATGTTAAACCTGAGCTCCAACACTAAATAAAGTATTTTATCTGTAGTAAAACCCAATGTTCCTGTTACAGCATCAATATATATCATCAATATCCACATCATCAATACAATAAGAAAATAGTTTAATATAATATCAGTAGGGCGACACGGTGGTGCGGTGGGTAGCACTGTTGCCTCACAGCAAGAAGGTCGCAGGTTCAAGACCGCCTTGGGCCTGGGTCTGGGGCCTTTCTGTGTGGAGTTTGCATGTTCTCCCCGTGTCTGCGTGGGTTTTCACCGGGTACTCCGGTTTCCTCCCACAATACAAAACATGCTCAGGTTAATTGGTAAACTCTAAATTGCCCATAGGTGTGAGTGTGTGTGTGAATGGTGTGTGAATGGTGTGTGTGCCCCACGATTGGCTGGCGACCATCTGGGGTGTATCCCTGCCTCTCGCCTTAACGCGCTGGGATAGGCTCCAGCAGACCCCTGCGACCCCGAAAGGGAATAAGCGGGATAGACAATGGATGGATGGATGGATAATATCAGTAGTAGCTGCAGCTAACCACTATTTTAACCCTTCTAAATGTCTAAATGTTCACTAATGTGCCATTTTTAAAGGTCTAAATGTGATCTAATTTGCCTTTTTAAAACATTTTAATATGCATTGAGTCTAAATGTGTTATAAAATACATAAATCTACACAATTCTGATCTCTGATCCTCACTACAAACTATATTGAAAAGTCTAGTTAGACAAAGTTAAGCTTTAATAATGTATAAATTATATATAATGAACATATACAATAGGTGTATTTAGTTTTATCCATAAATCCCATGTTAAACCTGAGCTCCAACACTAAATAAAGTATTTTATCTGCAGTAAAACCCAATGTTCCTGTTACAGCATCAATATATATCATCAATATCCACATCATCAATACAGTAAGAAAATAGTTTAATATAATATCAGTAGTAGCTGCAGCTAACCACTATTAATTGATTGATTTAAGTTGGTTAAATCCACCAATAAAAACATCGCTCCATAAATGAATCTTCAACAATGATGAATATCGCTTCAACCTTAGTTACTAAATAAATCTGGAGGAAGTTCCCGTCATTTTCTGTGTAAATAAAGACACGTGAGGAGACAAATTTTTCACAAAGTATTTTTATTAAAATGTTACCCATAATGCAACACTGTGTGTGACTCTTCACATGCATCAACCTGTGGATCAACCAGGTCAAACGGAGGATACACTGAGTGCAGCGAGCACCATGAGTTCACATAGAATTACAAATGTATGCAAAAATTGTTTGCATATAAAAAAGAATACGAAACAAGTCTTATTTCCCAATGCTGATAAAAGCAGCACATTATTTAATATGATATGAAACCACTATTTACATGTTTTTTTGACCCAATCACAGTACTGAGTGATTTGGTGTCGTATTGATTGTATTAGTGTATCATGCACAAGAAAAAGATCTTTAACAGCTGGCCAACCAGATGTTTTTCACGTTCTTCACCGAAGCACAGCTTCTCTGACGTGAAAATGTTTCTGAGATACAAGTTTCAAGATAATTCTATCATCAACAGTAAACTGAAACTGAAAGTATGAATGTTTTTTTAATAATATGACACTTTATTTCCAGTCACAGGTCTTCACAGTTTAAATCTTTGGTAAGAAAACTTTGAGAGGCTCGTTTTCATGGACTTTATCCAGGAAGCCCAGGTTGAAGTACGGATACAGCGTCTCTTCGAAGGTCTCCCCGAAGGTGTACAGGTGCGTCATGCTCTCTGCGTTGTAGAAGGACACCAGGCCCCTCTTGTAGTCCAGGTAGACCCCGATCCTGGCCAGCGGCTCCTCCAGGGACAGCACGGTGGGGGGGGACGTGCCGGCCATGTACTGTATCCCGTAGGAGAGGGACAGGGTCCAGAAGCCGTTGGCCGGGAGGGCCTTGATGACCCCCTTCCTGGGCACGGACTCGCGGGCCACCCCCACCGTCCACACCGTGCTGCTGTACACCTCGATCTCCCAGTAGTGGCGGCCGTGGGTGAAGCCCTGGCTGCCCAGCAGCGACAGGGCGGCGTTGAACCGGTACGGGTTGTCCTGCACCGTGTGGTTGAAGGTCTGGTAGCGGACGCAGGTCAGCGACGAGGTCAGGCTCAGCCACGGGTTGGCCGTGCTGGAGTTAAAGGTGATGGCCGCCGGGACTGAAAAGAGAGGAGCATGTGTCTTTATGCATTTACAGCACCAGCTTATTATTAGCTTATGATTATTGCAACGCTTTAAAACCAATGTAATATGATTAGAATAAAACACACTGCAAAAACTGAAATCTTATCAGGTAAAATATCTTTTTATTTCTACAATTACTCTAATATTGAGTAGGAAATATCCTTATTCCACTGGCAATTTACTTGGTTCATTCATTCTCCTTCAGTCTTTTTTATCTTAAATCAAAACCAAATTGAGCCAAATCAGAAAAACAACTGAAATAAGATAAACTATCTGCCATTGGAATGAGACAATTCTAGTCAACATTGGACTAATTGTACAATAACATACTCATGCATATATTGCATGAGAAAACCTCAACTACAACACTAAATAAAGTATTTTTATTTGGAGTAAAACCAGGGGCAAAAATCCAGTTTCATTGATGTCGGGGACAGTAAACAGTAGATTTTCAGGGCATAATTTCTGGAGGGGAAATGGGGAAAAAAATACTATAATAACATAATAATCTGACCCTTGAATCTTGTCTTGTAGGTTTTAGCCCTCAGATTTTCAAATGTCAATCTGTGCTATAAAAAGCAATACTAGTAGTTATAGCAATCTTCTATATAAATTATAATTATAGTATAATAATTAATAATTATTATGTATAATTATTATACATAAGGCAAATAAGACCATGAATTAATGAAGGAAAAACTATTAAGTCTTTTTCCATTCTTTCTCCCCCTAGTGTGATAACTGATATAATTAGAGCTTGTTAATGATCAATAGGTTTGATTTTATTTTAACCAACAGACTGTTTAAAAAAAGGCTGATTTTGGAAAAGTTAATAACAAATAGTGTTATAAATGACTTACAGACTTCTCCATATTAGTTACTAGCTGAAACTGGCCCCGCCCACTGGTAAACAGCATCTGGACCAAACCACTTTAAGGAATAGGGGGCCTTTTTTTTTTTAAACAATTAACAAACAGATTGTTTTACATTTAGCAGCGCTTGTCCTGTGTGCTTATTTAACATTAGTTAAATATTCCAAATTATTTAGTTGTGTTTCCAAAGACTTTTAAAGAGGACACCTCTGAGGAAGGGGGCGCCCCCCCACCCCCAATGTGTAAAACACAATGGTGCTGTTACAGCATTACTTATATATCATCAATATCCACATCATCGATACAATACTAATATAATTTAATATGAAATCAGTAATAGGGCTGCAATTAACCACAATTTCGGTATTTCATTTTTATTTAATTCTAATCAAGTCAATACGCGTGCGTAAAGGGCGCGGGCTATGGGTCTCTCGTATCTAATTTTTAACATGTTGGGACGCGTTTTTCCGAGCCGCCACTAAACGCATCTTGAGTGGGCGGAGCTAACGCCGCAAACTGACTCGTGACGTTAATTGTGTTTCTAACGTGTTCAGCGAACCAGCCAAGAAGTGACGAACTTGAGTTTTTACCTAACAAACGTGTAAGTTGAGTAATGCTTTTACATGTAGAAAATGTTTTACTAAACCACGGGTAATTTTTATTGTATATTATTACCATTTGCCTAGGACTTTGGCTAAAAGATGACAAATAGATTGTTAGTTAGCTAGTTGCTAAGCTAGCTAGTTATTAACCTGCTTAATATCTGCACAGAACATGTGTTCATTATAAATCAATAAAAAGAGCAGAGTGAGGGAGGAGAAAAAAAAGAAACTTTCAATTCACTTAAAAGTTAAAACAAAAACAAACTGTTCCAAATCAGGTAAAAAAAAAACTTGAAATATAAATCATCTTCAATGCAAAGTTCAATGATCAACAAGGTTAGAGTTCAAAGGTCAATTATGTGTTCATGAAATCATGGATATCACACAGAGGATCATTCCTGAATATGAAGAATGTATTCTCTAATGTTGATAAAGGAGGACCCAATTAAATAATCACGTTAGATAGTTGCAACTCTACTACCAATGCTACTTCTTATTGTATTGATGATGTGGAAATTGACATATAAGATTTATATATTAATAGTGAAACAGTCAAAATAAGTTTACTACTGATAAAAATGCTTTAGTGTTGTAGCTAAGGTTTTCCCACGCGATAAATTAATAAAACTCAATGCTGCTCCAGTGTCAGGGTTTTTAAGAGGTCAGCAGATGTCAATGCTGGTTTCCTTTGTAATTCAATGCTTGCAGTTGAAATGTGTGTGTGTAGGCATTAAAGTACCTGGGTAAATACTTCCTTTCATGGATTTCCACACCCTGTACTGCAGGGGCCCTGCAAACCGACCCTCGCACAGACTGGGCGGCGTGAACGCCGGCTTCTCGAACTTCAGCGAAGGTCTGCCAACAAAAGCAAAATTTCCCGACTGTTAACAGAGTCGAAGAGGGGATAAAAACCAATTGATTTGAGCTTTTCCCACACTCACCTCTGGAGCAGCACTTTGATGCTCTGAATTCAGACGCCGGGATAAACAGAGGAAAGAGAGCGGTGATTAGTTTTGTTGTCATCTGAAAGAAGAGAAGGGCTTCTTTCCACATTACATCAACGTCTGAGCTCACGCTATCCCACCCTGTGGGATCTCCCCGTGGCTCGGGGAAAGTCCCAAAACCTTGGCCAGGGTCCGGCCCCTGTGCCTCCACTAAACTCCTTATCCTCACATCGAGTGAGCTCACTACTCCACATCCTGCCCGGCTGCACTCGCTCTGAGCGAAAGTCCTTTGTTGTAAGAAACTAGTGAGAGTGTTAACGATTTTTAGGAATTCTAAATATCACATTTACAGCTTAAAACCTGGATGTTAAAAACTTGACTTTCCCACCCTGAACTGTTGCCTCCTCTGGTTGCAACATGATATAAATAGTTTTGGAAACATCAGCCTTGAGTCTCAAGCTCAGCATTTTCTCGCCTTAATCATCCCAGAGCGCTGACTCATCATGTTTGTGCTGCTGATAGATTCCAGATGGACTTATCCACGTGTGTGTGTGTGTGTGTGTGTGTAGGGTTCGCTGGAGGCCTACCCGGAGCAGGGTGAAGGAGTCCTGCTCTTTCAGCTTGTCCTCGATCTCGTGCAGGGCCCTCTGCAGCCGGGAGATCTCCACGCACAGCAGCGCCTTGTGCTCGTCCAGGCGGATCAGCTCCCTGCGCTCCTCCGTCTTCAGCTTCACCTGCAGCAGCTTCTCCTCCTGGTACAGGAACTGGTGCAGGTCGCTGAACTGGGCCTCGATGCGCTGCTTCAGGTCGGCCGTGTGCTCCTGGGGAGGGGGAACATGATTGACTTGATTGATTTACTTTAATATGTCTCACAGAATTTATGAAAATCACTCTTGAATAGACACTTTTAGTGGAGCTTTGCAGTGGCATGTACACCTTATTTGAATAGAAGCACACACATTTTGGCTCCTAGACGGAACATTAGCGCACATTTTGAGCACTTTAGCACTAATTTTTGCTCCTGGAGGGTATTTTAGCATACATTTTGGCTCCAAGCAGGAACTTTAGTGCACATTTTGGTTCCTAGAGAAAACTTTAGTGTACATTTTGGGCACTTTAGCGCTCCCGAAGGGCATTTTAGGACGCAGTTTAGCTCTTATAGGCACTTTATCATGCTCCAAGAGGGCACTTTAGCACTAATTTTGGCTCCTGGAGGATATTTTAGCACACATTTTGGCTCCAAGCAGGAACCTTAGTGCACATTTTGGTTCCTAGAGGAAACCTTGGTGCACAATTTAAGCTCCTAGAGAGAACTACAATGCATATTTTGCCTCATAGATGGAACTTTAGTGTACATTTTAAGCTCCTAGAGGGCCCTTTAGTGCACCTTTTGGGCACTTTAGCGCTCCTGAAGGGCATTTTAGCACGCATTTTAGCTCTTTTAGGCACTTCATCATGTGGTTTGGCTCCAAGAGGGCACTTTAGCTTGCATTTTTCAATATTTGACCCCCCCCTCATGCACACCACTGGATCTTTGTAATCACTTGTTCATGTTCAAACTAAACAAGAAGAAACAAATGTACTGAACTTGAAACAAGACCGGAAACTAGCAGGATCTGATCTTAGGGCATTAAACGGGTCACATTGGACGTTTCTGATGTCCAGTCCTGGCGTTTTGCGTTTTTCTTCTGGAAGCGTTTCCTCTCACCTTCAGCTTCTTGACTTCGTCCTCAGCCTCCCTGTCACACTGCAGCGCCGTGTTCAGCTCGGTTTTAAGTGATTCCATGGAGCTGTTCAGAGATGCCTGGTTGGACAATAATCACATCATCACTACAACAACGTCTCACTTTTATTAGTGAAATCCTAATAACTGCTAATAACTAGTGTAAGAAGTACAGTAGTTATTAGCACTTCTGTGGTATTTCCTCTCTGTTAAGTGCACACGTGGAAAACAAAAGCATTAAAAAAAAACAATTGGTGACAAACCATTAAACTCTAGAGAGTCCGGTATTTATATCCTCACAAACATGCATGTCTTTGTTTAGAGGACTAGAGTCAACACTGCACAACCAGTGAAATTCTCTTATTTTTGTACAGTTTGTTCAATATTGAGTAGACTTATCTTGTTCCACTGGCAGATAATTTAGCTTATTTCATTTTTTCTCCACTGATTTGGGTTATTTTGGTCTTGTTTTAAGAACATTTTCTGCCAGTGCAATAAGATACTAAATATTCAACTAATTTTATAAATTCAATTAAAATTCAGGGTTTTTTTTGCAGTGTAGTGTCTCTAGTGCACATTTAGGCTCTTAGAGGGAACTTTATTGCACATTTTGGGCACTTTAGCACTCCTTTTGGCTCCTGAAGGGCGTTTTAGCACTTATATGAGTGCCCTTTAGCATGCATACTAAAGTTGTTTTAATAGAGAATCCGATGCCTGATTCCCACCATGGTGACGTTTCCACCTGTGGACTCACCCTGTACTTCTGCTCAGCCTCCTGGACACACACCATGGTGTGGTTCCTGTGCTCCTGGGACAGTCCACACACCAGACACACCAGCTCCTGGTCCTCCTCGCAGTACAGCTTCAGCTCCTCTCGGTGGCGGCTGCAGCGCGGCACCGGGGCCGGCGCCGGCACCGCCGCCACGTCCGGGACCCGCCCCCCGCCGCCGCCTCCGCTCTCCTCCAGGCCCTGGCAGTAGCTCTCCACGATGTTGGCCACGATGCGGTTGGGCCTGTAGCTCTGGCCCGGGTACACCTTCCTGCACTGGGGGCAGGAGCCGGTGCCACGGTCCTGGCCGTGGCCGCGCGGCCCGGTCCAGTAGCCCTCGATGCAGCCCAGGCAGAAGGTGTGGTCACAGGGCAGCGACACCGGCCGCTTGAACAGGTCCAGGCAGATGGAGCAGGTCAGGTCGCGGCTGATCCGGTGCGCCGAGCTCTTGGCGACCTGCCCGGTCACCGGCGGCGGCGGCCGCAGCTTCTCCATCGCCGCTGCCTGCACGGCGGCGGTGGGGGGTGGGACGGCGGCGGGAGGGGGGGGAGCGGGATCCCCTTCCTTGGGTTTCCTGCACTTCTTCTCCGTCTTGATCCCCTGGTTCAGCTTCTCCAAGTTCTGCAAGTAGACGGACTGCAGCTTCTTGACGTCTTTCTGGTTCTTGCTCATTCCTTCGCCCTTTTCACGCTCTCTCTGCTCCTTTTGTTTCCCGCGCTGAGCCGGACGTCCACGTCCTTCCTTTGGCTGCGGAGAGACTGCGGCCGCTCGCTCGCTCCCTTTCTTTCCCTCCCGGCCTCCGGTCTTCCTGTTGACTGTGGGGAAATGAGGGGGCGGCCTCAGCCTCTCACATCCAGGCAGATAGCGGAGGACTCTCAGCCCACCCCGCTCCCCCCCTGCTCCACACTGACGTCACGTCTCCGCCAGGAAACCGAGGCGGACCGTGGACGCTCTATCCCTGGCGTTTTGTTTGTTTTACTGAAGTCTGCGGCAGCGGCTGCGAGGACAAAAAAAAGTCTCAGCCTGCTCCCCCTGAACTCTTAATCCGCCGCGTTGCAGCTGCAGGAAAAATGTAAAATCCACTTTTTATGTGAGTCCGCGAGCGTGTGGAGAGCAGACGTTAAATCCGTGAGCAGAAACAGATTTCCTCTGTGCCCCTCTGAAGTCATCACTGTCACCGGAGGATAAACAAGATCATTAAGTGATTTACACAATGAAGAAAAAGTCCAGCAGGAAAAATATAATTAGAAAAAGAAAGTCCTGATCTGCTTTTTTTTTTCTCATGAAAACAGATATTTACAGCATGTTCCTCTGGAGGCTGGAGCATGCAGGGAACTTTTTTTTTTAAACATGTGAGATGAGTGTTGATGTAGTTTCCGAGGTGGCCACAGTGAACTCAACACACACACACACACACACACACACACACCCTGTGATTATACGCTGGCACATAATCACAGGTCAAGGGTAGTAAAACTGGGATTACATATATTTAAGTGTGTGTGTGTGTGTGTGTGTGTGTGTGTGTGTGTGTGTGTGTGTCTCCTATCAGACGTCTGGGGGGAGCATTCAGACGTTTTAGTAGCTGTGATGAGTGACAACTGTGATTCATGGTTAAATGATGATTATGTCTATTAATAAGGTTTTTATGTTTTTGGGGTTTGTTCCACATCTCTGATTTATCTCACGTCTGCTGCTGTTGTACTGACAGAAACTTAAAAAAAAAAAGTTTTTAACTCCAGTAAAGTGCAGCTTGTTGTGGACAACAGCGACACCTGGTGTCCACATTCAGTATTAAACAAGCTCTTAGTTTAGAGTGAATCCAGTTGTGGTGATTAAATGTGTCCTATAAAGTTTTTTACAATATGGGACCTTTAAACAACAAATATAAGTAAGAACTTATATCTGGCATTTACTCTGGAATGACTTGTTTGTGGAACTCAGAGCCACAAAATCCATTTCTTTACCATTTTAAAAAGTGAAAAATAAATTATTTTATGGTGTTAATTTTTGTTTTAATTAAAAAAAAATCAAGATAAGGATTGTTGGGAAACTGTAAATTTCGAATTGAATTGATTGAGTTTTATTCATATAATGAACAAGAGTCAATAAGAAAATAGTTTAATGTAATATCAGTAGTAGATATATTTAGATATTTAATTTAGATTGGAGCTGTTTGTGTGATTATTTAATTGGCTCTTTTATAAACTCCTTTTTAAACATCTTAATGAATATATTTATGTTCTATAATGATCCTCAAATAAATATTGACCTTTGAACTCTTAATTGTTGAACATAATAGTCAATTGGTCTTGTTTTAAATAACCTTTTACCTGTAGTAAAACACAATGTTATAAATATTTTTCAATATTCTAAATCTATTTGCTCTATATCATCAGCATAAATAGATTCTGACTCTTCTGTAGTCTCCTCACATGTTGTAGATTTATTCTGATTCATGGTTTAAGGCAAGGCAAGTTTATTTGTAGAGCACAATTCATACACAGGGCAATTCAAAGTGCTTTACAGCTACACAAAATCACAAAAGGAGAGCAAAACATACATAAAATCACAAAAGGAAAATCATAAAACATAGAATTTATCATTAATTTTAAAGAGTGAAGAGTGTAGATAAGATACTTTCAGTTTTCATATGCACAGTTAAACAGAACTGTTTTCAGCCTGGTCTTAAACATTGTCAGCATTGAGGCCTGTCTCACATTCTCTGGAAGACTGTTCCAGATTTTAGCTGCAGAAAACTGGAATGTAGCTTCACCATGTTTAGTCCCGACTCTGGGCACCTGCAGGAGACCAGTCCCTGAGGTTCTCAGGGTCCTAGATGGCTCGTATGGCTCTAACATGTCATAGATGTATTTTGGTGCTAAGTTAGCACGGATGTTAGCATGGATGCTAACAAGTTAGCACGGATGCTAACAAGTTAGCACGGATGTTAGCATGGATGCTAACAAGTTAGCACGGATGTTAGCATGGATGCTAACAAGTTAGCACGGATGCTAACGAGTTAGCACGGATGCTAACGAGTTAGCACGGATGTTAGCATGGATGCTAACAAGTTAGCACGGATGTTAGCATGGATGCTAACAAGTTTTGCTAAGAGGTTAGCACGGATGCTAACAAGTTAGCACGGATGTTAGCACGGATGCTAACAATTTATGCTAACAGGTTAGCACGGATGCTAACAGTTAGCACGGATGTTAGCACGGATGCTAACAAGTTATCACGTATCTTAGCAAGGATGCTAACAATTTATGCTAACAGGTTAGCACGGATGCTAACAAGTTAGCACGGATGCTAACGAGTTAGCACGGATGTTAGCACGGATGCTAACAAGTTAGCATGGATGCTTACAAGTTAGCACGGATGCTAACAAGTTAGCACGGATGTTAGCACGGATGCTAACAATTTATGCTAACAGGTTAGCACGGATGCTAACAGTTAGCACGTATCTTAGCAAGGATGCTAACAATTTATGCTAACAAGTTAGCACGGATGCTAACAAGTTAGCACGGATGCTAACAAGTTAGCACGGATGTTAGCATGGATGCTAAAAAGTTAGCACGGATGCTAACGAGTTAGCACGGATGTTAGCACGGATGCTAACAATGTATGCTAACAGGTTAGCACGGATGCTAACAATTTATGCTAACAGGTTAGCACGGATGCTAACAAGTTAGCACGGATGTTAGCACGGATGCTAACAAGTTAGCACGGACGTTAGCACGGATGCTAACAAGTTAGCACGTATCTTAGCAAGGATGCTAACAATTTATGCTAACAGGTTAGCACGGATGCTAACAAGTTAGCACGGATGCTAACAAGTTAAACAGAACTGTTTTCAGCCTGGTCTTAAACATTGTCAGCGTTGAGGCCTGTCTCACATTCTCTGGAAGACTGTTCCAGATTTTAGCTGCAGAAAACTGGAATGTAGCTTCACCATGTTTAGTCCTGACTCTGGGCACCTGCAGGAGACCAGTCCCTGAGGTTCTCAGGGTCCTAGATGGCTCGTATGGCTCTAACATGTCATAGATGTATTTTGGTGCTAGACCATGAAGAGACTTGTACACAAGTAAAGCTGTCTTAAAGTCTATTCTCTGAGTGACAGGAAGCCAGTGCAGAGACATGAGCACTGGACTAATATGGTTGTATTTTCTGGTTCTAGTCAGGACTCGAGCTGCAGCGTTCTGAATGTTCTGTAGTTGTTTAACAGCTTGTTTAGAGAGACCAGTGAGCAGGCCATTGCAGTAGTCTAACCTGCTGGAGACAAATGCATGGATCAGTCTCTCCAAGTCTGGTTTAGACACTATATTCTTGATTTTGGCAATGTTTTTTAGATGGTAAAAGGCTGTTGATATTGTTGACTTTATGTGGCTGTGAAAGTTCAGGTCTGAGTCCATTAGCACCCCTAGATTTCTAACCTGTGTTTTCGGTTTTAGAGAACAAGACTGAAGGTGACTGATTACATGTTCTCTTTGCTTCAGTGGCCCAAATAACCTAAGTCCAATAACCTTTGTGCTTGTAGAAATATTCCACTTTTATGATCATTTATAGCTGTAAAACTGAGAAACAGGCCTATCCCACAATGCTGTGCAGCACCATCCAGTCCAACAAACCCGCAACAATCCAGGTCAGACGTGATGTGCAGCGACTGGAAAGAGAAGCAGGAGATGCTGATATGAAACTTTTATCTGCCGTGTTTCGCGTTGCGTTACTTAACAAGTCAAGTGATGGCGCCGAGCGCAATTAACCTGTAACCTTCAGCGGTTCCTAATGATAAAAAAAAAAAAAAAGACGAGGCCGACGGCGTCTTCAGAGCTGCTGGGTTTAATTAACACAGGGGACAGATTAGAACGGCTGAGTTAATTAAAATGCTGGAACGCCTCGGCTTTATGAATCCTGGGGGCCCCCGCGGGTCGGGAGGCTGCGGGTAAATGAAGTGGAAATATATTTTTATTATATTTCATCTTCAGCAGCATCACGTCCAGTCTGAAAACGCTAAGCTCAAGCTGGATTTCTGAGCCGGGATGCTCTAAACTGGAACAAAACCTGTAAACCGAGGCTGTGAAAACGCAAAGCAAGCAGCCAGGAGCCAGAATTCACTGCTCCTGCTGCCTAAAAAGACGGAATATTGCCTCCAGTAACAAGATTGTGTGACTGGAGACGCCACAGGAAAAAACACACCTTCCTTTTTTAATAAAATCTTTCATGTATTGTTTTACAAATAGCTGCTTTTTTTTGTAAAGCAATACAGACGCTAACCCACAGAGGAGGAGGAGAAACGTATTATTCATGTATTGCTTCTCCTGCTAAAGGTTTTACTGGACATAAAACCATTTTCTTTTATCGGCTGTGGAGATTTTAATTCAGCTCCTTCTGTACTTCTGCAGGGTTTGGACGTTTGGGGGAAAAAGTTATAACCTCTGAGATTAAACAAGAGAAATCCTTTAATAATCGTATTTGCCGTGAGGTCAACTCATCTCCCCTCCAATCCTCACTTACAAAGTTGCTGTAAACCAGTGCTTCTCAATCATTTTCTGTCGCGCCCCCATGGAAGAAGATATCGTCTCACGCGTGACTATAAATAGTATTATTCAAGTACACCTCTGCATAACACTGTATCCATATTAACGTAAAAGAGAATAAAAAAGAAAGAATTATGGACCAACTTACAACAAAGAATAGCTTTATTAACTAACAGAAAAGATTTAAAGTGCATCTGAAATTCAAAAATAGAATTAAATCCTTAATTAAACACAGTGAACCAAGCGCTACAGACGCTTCGTCATATTTCCTCGTCTTAGCTTTGGGAGACTTTCGTTTGTCTCTTTATCTCCGTCTCTCTCCGCCTGTCTTCTCATCATGTTAAATATGTTTTCATGGTGTCACTTGGTGTCTACACTTCATACTCATACTCTGTGCTGTATGCTCCCTGCTCACACTCTGCCAATGAGAGCGCCACTGCCCCCTAATGTAGTGGAGGTGCAACTGCACTTTATTCTAGGACAGTAAAAAAGCCCCCTTGACAGAGCCGTGCCCCACTATTTGAGAACCACTGCTGTAAACTGTGTGTTCATATTTTTGATCATTCCTGTCTCCTAGCAGATAATTAAAAAAAGGACGAGCTGCAGTAGACGCCACTACAGCGCGTGCAGCCATGCATGTGGGCGTTTGTGCTAAATTCTGCAGGAAAAGACATGAAACTTTTACGAGCGAGGACAGAAAATAAAAGAAACTCCCTGTCACACACACACACACACACACACACACACACACACATTTGGCACGTGCAGCGAACACCTCCCTCATTAAACCCTGAGCTGATGTGGAAGGCACCGAGGGGGAAACTGCTCTCTGGAACTTGAGGTGGCTAAAAATAACCGTGGTGAGACAGACCCGTGGCCAGATCAGCAGCACAAGGGCAGACAGTACGGAAATATTGAATTTGTCTCATTCCTGTTCTTTTGACGGTCACGGCGATGCAGCGCCACACATGTTGGACCAGATGTTCCCAGACGGACGAGTGTCACCCAATGAACTATGAACCAAACAGTTCTGTCATTTTTAATTCTGTATAATTGCACAAATTCAAAATTACATTCTAAAAAATGCTGTTCAATTTTGAGTACAATTATCTTATTGTACCAGCTAATAAAATTGCTCATTTAAATGTATTTTTATGGTATTTAGTCAATTTAATCTTGTTTTCTTAAAACAAGTCAAAATGACAGAAACCATGAAAAAAACTTGAAATAAGCTAAATTAAAAAAAAAGAAATTCTACTCAATATTGGACTAATTGTACCAAAAAACAGCATTTTTATAATTGTGTAATTTTGAATTTGTGCAGTTATACAGAATTAATAGGAACATAATTATTTTTATTTACATATTCTACACATTTTACACTGTAAAAAATCATGAGTAGAATTGTCTCATTGCACTGGCAGATAATTTAGCTTATAATTAGCATGATAATTTAGCATGATTTGTGTTAATTTCGACCTGTAAACAAGATTAAATTGACTAAAATCAATACACAAAAGATGAAATAAGCAAACTTATCTTCTGGTGCAATAAGATGATTGTATTCATTATTGGACTAATTGTACCAAAAACATATTTTTATAGTGTAATGTTGAATTTGTGCAACTGTACAGAATTAATAGGGACAGAGCTATTTTTATTTATATATTCTACACATTTTACACTCTAAAAATGCTGTTTTTGGTACAATGAGTCCAATATTGAGTAGAATTATCTCATTGCACTGCCAGATTATTAGCTTATTTCAAGTTTTTTTGTGATGATTTGTGTAAATTTAAACAAACTGTTTTAGTTAAGAAAACAGATTGAATTGACTTAAATCAATAAAAAAAAATTAAATAATCTGCTGGTGCAATAAGATAATTAATTGTATTCAATATTGGACTAATTGTACCAAAAACATATTTTTTATAGTGTAATGTTGATTTTGTGCAACTGTACAGAATTGATAGGGACAGAACTATTTTTCTATATAGATTTTACTCAGTCATGCTCTTGTTAAGCTGGAATATCAGATGGTGGAAGGACATTGACCCTTTTTTGTTTTCCCCATGGACAAATTCATCCAAGATGTGTCGCTTCATGTCGACCTCCATGTGACTTCAGGATGGATGTTTTTTGTTTAGTTCATTTCTTTCTTCACAAACACCTGCACTCAAAAGGAGTCTGCAGAAGTCTGATCGTCTTTTCTCTGTTTTGTCGGTTTGCTCCCTGAAAAGAAGGCGCTCTCTGCTCTTGACTTTCATAGAATCCGAGAGGAGGCACTTTCACAGATGCAGCAGCGGTGTCAGAGCGTATTTTTGGCTCGAGATGCAGCTTCCTGCACTTGTATTCATTTACCTTTCGGGTTAACGTGAAACCATGGAGACGGAAACAGATGCAGAAGTGTTCGCTGAACCGGAGCTTCAAAGTCGAGTCAGACACTTTTTTTTTTTTTTTGCAGCCTGATGCTTTTCGCTAAGGCTTTTCAGCAGATTATAACTGATTAAGTCATTGTATTTGCATTCATGTCAATCAGGAGATCATCATGCAACACATTTTGTATCATCATGTTTCTGCAAAATTGTGTGTAATGATTTTTTTTTTTTTCTGCAGCTGGATATTTATTTTTGCTCCCAAAACCGGATGCATGCAAGTCAGAAATTGCTTTTGTGGTGGAGAAACTTATTATCAGCGGTAATGTTATGTGGACAGGCTCACGCAGCCTCCTGTTTAATTTCCTCAGAGAGACGGACCACATCACCGCTGCAGGTTTTAATACGTCTGGTTCTGCCGCTGACACTTGTCACCACATAATCACCTCGCTGCTTCCGTCACTGCTCCGTATGAATTGTTTTTTTTTTGTTTTTTTTTGCCTCCTCTTCACTTGTTGAGATCAGCTCAGGACCTGATGCTCTCACTTGCATCCGCAGGAAGATCCGAGCCGTACGAGTTCCTGATCGTCTGCAGCGACGTGATGGCAACAGTTTTATAGAGTGTGTGTGTGTGTGTGTGTGATATCATCCGTCTGCTCCTCCTTCATCTGGCTGCTCTCTCTCTCTTATTTATCCAGTCTGTGGTGTCCCTGCATGCTGCTGCAGCTCGGTGAGGAGCACGAGGATCGGAGGAGGAGGATTGCAGCGATTTTCTGCACACACAAAAAAAAGAGGACAACACAACAATCCCAGACGCAATGCAGGTACAGTAATTGTTTTATGTTTGAATTATATCACTCCTGGAAAGAAGGAAAAAAAAAGATTGGATTGATTTGATTAATGATAACATACTCTGCAGGAAACTTAAACTTCAAAACTCAACATTATGAGGAGTAAAGTGCAGGTTTTTACTGAGGAAATTGCACGAAATTGTGACAAACCGTGTGCATGAATCCCCAAAAAAAGCTCCAGGCGGATACTGAAATAGCACGTGTGTTTTCTCCCCTTCTGCTGAATGTCACTTGGTGGAGCTTATAAAAAAAACGTGAGGCCAAAAGAGCCATATGGCAAAAGAAATAAATAAAAGCAGATTAGTGCACGGCAGGCGGCGAAGCTGTGAAAGCTGCAGGTTGAGGAACACGCAAAGTTGGAGACAAACAACAGAAGGTTCGTCACGTTCATATCGATCTATTGCAGCTGATCCATAATCTGTATCATATATCTATATCACCTCCCCATATTAGTCTATGTCCTTCCACCATCCTGTATTCCACCTTAAAAAGCATGAATGTGTCAAATATATGAGTAAAAAAACTGTTCTGTTCCTATTAGTTCTGTATAAATGCACAAATTCAACATTACACTATAAAAAATGAAGTTTTTGGTACAATTTTGAGTACAGTATATTATTGCACCAGCAGATAAGTTTGCTTATTTCAAACTTTTTTTTTTATTGATTTCAGTCAATTTAATCTTGTTTTCTTAAATCAGATCCAAATGAACAGTCCAGAGGCAGAACTATTTTTATTTCTATATTTTACACAAATTTAACATTACACTATAAAAAAGGCTGTTTGCAGTACAATTAGTCCAATATTGAGTAGAATTATTTCATTGCACTGGCAGATAAATTAGCTTCAAGTTTTTTTCCATGATTTGTGTTAACTTTGACCCGTTTCAAGAAAAAAAAAGAATTTGAGTTGAAACCAGCAAACTTATCTGCTGGTGCAATGAGATGATTCTACTCAATATTAGACTAAATGTACCAAAAACATTGTTTTTATAATGTAATGTTGAATTTGTGCAACTGTACAAAGTTAATAGGGACAGACATGTTTTTTTTAAGGTGGAATATAGGATGGTGGGAGAATATATATATATATATATATATATATATATATATATATATGAGTGTTCTTTGTTAATAATTAAGATAAGAGAGATAAGATAAGATATGACTTTATTGATCCCACAATGGGGAAATTTGCTTGTTGCTGCAGCGTACAGAGTAAAGAAAAAGAAAAGAAAATAAAAGCTATAAAAAAGAAAAATACACAACACTATGTACACAATTCGTAGAATTTGTTGATCCGCATACACGGTATGCATTATGGACATAAGAATGGAGAAAAAATACTAATAAATAGCAAGAAAAAAAAGTATGCATAAGCAAAGCATATATACATACATACATGCACGTACATACCTACATACATACACATACCCACATGTACACATACATAGCTAATGCATACTTAAGGTGCAGGATGTGTGTGTAGAGAAAAGTGATGAGTGGAGGAAAAGTGACTACAGTGAGTAATAAAGTCGTATTGCTGTAATATCACAATGTTTGTAATTGTGGACTTTGCCTTATTTTGCACTTCTGCTCTATGCCTCCTATTTCAATTTGCGCAATGACAGTTTGAATCTAATATAATTTCACTCAAATTTTTATGATTATTATATGATTTACATGCTTTTTGGGCATGGAGGCTTCCCTCCACTCCTCGGGATGCACGCTCACACATGTTTAAGGCAGATTTTCTGCCTGTCTACCAGCTTGTTTAGGTGTTTTTCTGCTGGTCCGTCAGTCTTATTCTCTACTATCACTCACCTCGCTGTGCCAGCGAACTCTGATCTTTTATTGATGCGGTTTTAAGGAGTGTGAATTATTGAGCGGCCTTCTCCATGCTCCGCGCGCTCTCCCGTCCTTTCGTATTCAAATCGGGGACCAAAGTGACCCGGGAGCTCACCAGAGAGCACAGTCCTGTCTTGTTTTCTCTGCAAAAATCTTCACATCACGTCCCCAACACAACCCCCGAAAAGGCCGATGTTTTATTTATCTCGACGCGAGAGAGAGAGAGAGAGAGACAAAAGAAACGAGTATAAAGAGAAGAGAAATGTCACGCTGGCTTTAGAGAATCAAGGAAAAACCAGATGAAGGCCTGGACAAACCCAAGAGAATTTCTGCTGAACAGGACTGTATTTTGGACAACACCTTGAGTCACATCTGAGGGTAAAACATGGTTCAGTGGAGAGAAAAGCAAATTTCCTGCGCGGAGATGAAGGATGACACCGCTGCACGCTGAATATTTTACACTAGATGCATTTGTGCTGTTTATACGCAGCAACTCCGGTTTTCTAATCGCTGAAATATTCATCCGACGCAGGAACATCGGGCGTTCGCCGAGGGCGAGACGACGGGAATGTTATGTGATCGTGAAAATAAGCTCATGTGCACCAGTTACAGGAATAACTTTTTTCCCCTATTTTTTTCTTTATTATTACAGAGAAACTCAAATTAGCACAATAAAGACTCTGAGATAATGTCTGATTAAGTGTTTACAAAATCTATTTTAATAGACCACCTTAAGTTGAATAACTCAAAATCAATGCTTTTAAATGACCATTGATAAGCAGCGTTTCATTATCTCAAGTATTGATTACTGAGGGTATTGATCTGATTGTCCCTGCTGGAGTCACACAAATCACATCTACCAACATTCATACCACCTTAAGAAATGAGATAAACGCTGCATAAGAAAAGAAAAAAGTGATTTATTAGGTTTAGTGAGACACTGTTGTATTACTGGATGCTGAGACATTTGCAGACGGGACAGGACGTTGTATTTTCGTGTTTCTTTATAAATTCACGTCTCCTTGTTCCTTTTCCTGGAGCTCTGACCCCGGCCTGTCATCGCTGTGACACTTAAACCCGACAGGAAACGGATTTATAGACGGAGCACGCTGGTAAAAACCGGCTTTTTGCCACTTGCCTTTTATATTTATATATATATAATTGTCTTTTATACTCATACAGATAACAACGGTTGCCTGTTTACACATTCTGGAGGTACAGGACAATATTCAGTCTCATTTTAAACCCTGTTTGTGGTCTCTAACGTTACGTCTGAGCGAGATATTTGCCTCTTTAGCTGCTAAACAACAGTGTCGAGTTTTTACGCTGTTGCCCCAAAACACAAAAGTGATGAGAGTTAACCAGATTATTATTATATATACTGAGTTTTACTGCCTGTATCCATCCAAACATCCAAGTTAAAGCCTATTATTGATTTGTTATTCATACTGTGAAATAAAATATTCACGTTTATTGCATATTCTTCCACATTTTATTCTAGGCTACAGGTTAACATCTATATTGATGCATCTGTAGGATACTTTTTTTCTTTATAATTTACTTATAATAATCTAATGTTCACCTTTTCCTCCTCTTTGCCTGCTCATCCTCTGAATTATTTTGCTGGAAGAAATGTTAACTTCGGTGGATGACGCAGCCTCTTACGTCGCAGCCTCTGATTCATTTCAAATGTTCTAAAAACAGCGGCTGCAGTCGCAGTAAGCGTCGCTGTGATGGTTATTTTGACATTTAACCAGTTAAATAAATGAGTCTCTTGTGTCGTGAGGCCGCGTCGATGTCCTGTTTAGCTGCTTTTTATGTGTTTACTTGCTGAAATTTAGCCTGAAGAGGGAAAATTGAAATGAAAGGAAACCTGAGGGGAAAAGGTCGTGACCTCAGTGTCCTGAACGGAAAAGCTCTGTAGGGCTGAAGGGGAACAAGTCAGATGAGAATCTGAGTGTTTTTGTCATTTAGTGGTCTTTATTTTAACGTATAAAGGACTCATTCTGAGGTCCTGGAGACGTCCTTTTAGTTCCAGTCAAGCAGCGAAAATCCCACAAAGCAACGGCTCTAGTGGATTTGTCACAGGCTTCATACACTTTCTTTAATTTCTAAGAGTAAGATGCGATAACTGTGGGCTAATTTGTGTGAGTTTAGGGCTTAAGATTGAAATCCACTGCATTATAATCATCTAGAAACCTTTTATTTTTAGATCTTATAAATAAAAAAGTGCAACTTTTTCTGCAGATGCTGGTGAGGAACCATAGATAGTTATATATTGCATCGTGGAGTCAGCAGCATTTTCTTCATTTACCATATTTATATTAAACCTTATGAATATTTAGTTTGAAAAATTCCATCATCAATCTATGAATCTAAGATGCTCCAGTTCTCCTTGAAGGTGGATCATTTATTTTAATTATAAATCCATCAATGACAAGTAAACTGATTTGTTGCTGTTGTTTGTTGGGTTTTTAACCTTCTTTACTTTCTGTTTCTTCCTTTTAATGACTGTTGTAACACCTTAGTTTCCCAGCTGTGGAATGAATATTGAACATCTAATCTAATTTAATCTAACCTAATATCTAAAAGCAAAAATCTCATCAGATTAAGCGTCTGTGGTCTAATTTGTGTGAAGGTAAAGATTGAGAACTACTGCACTATAATCATGTAGAAACCTTTGTTTTTAGAGATTATTGATAAAAAGCTGCTGATTCCTGTTGTGTGGTATCAAAAATATTTATTTGTGATTGCGTTATTGTCACGTTACTCTCCCATTGCAATGTGGATCCATCATTAATAATAATTACTATATATATATAAACCTTAGGAATGTTGTTTTTGAGAAATTCCACCATCATCTTCAATGCACGAGCTGCACACGCTTTAAAAGACGAGTGCAGATCACCATCTGCTGCAGAGAGAAGGAGCTGCAGGAGACGTGCAGCTCCTGTAAGATGGTGATCAGGTTGTTGTAGAGTAGAGCTGACACGCTTAAAGCAAACATTTCCGTTCCAATAAGCAGCAAAACTGTCTTGATGGATAGAAATAGTCAAAGCCAGAAATGTTTGAGTATGTGAGTTCATGGACCTGGATGCTGCTGAACGCTTTTATCTGTCCATCTATATGAACACATCTACTTAAAGGCCTCATAAATAATAAAATACAACCATTTCCTTGATAATGTTTGAATAAGGGATGAGTTATATATAATATTTTGTTTGAGTTGCATTCACTTTAAATATATATCTCTGTTGTTGGTATTATAGTATAAAGTTTTACCTTGTACGATGTGAGGGTGTAAGGACGTGGGATTCTGAGCTATACAAAAAAAATCAAATTGATTTGATACTGGTTGGTTTGGAACAAAAAGCTGCATCCACAATGTCTCATCTGAGTTAACAAAACACAATGATTCTTATGTTCTTGGAACTATACACTCATTACATGTTGAAATAAACATATTAATGAACGTTATGTTATGATGTTTAATTCTAATGATAATAGGCAGGTTTCAGGGCACCTGTATTTGTTCCCCCCCCCTGCCTGAGGTGAGCTGAGGTCAGGAGGATCCTCCAGAACAGGATCCTGGAGGGGTGGTGTGGCTGCAGCTTTTTGTTCCAACCAAGCGGTAACACACCTGAGTCTAATAATGAAGGTGCAGAGTAGTAGTCATTAGTAGCCCTCCAGGACTGGAATAGCCCCCCCTGCTCTAGAACCTGTAAAAAAACTGCAGTATTCCGTGTATTTCCTCCCTCCCTGAGGTCAGATTCTCCCCTCGTGTCCCTGCAGGCCAACGACAAGGCGGCGGACGGCGGCCTGCTGCCCGACGCCAACGGCAAAGACCCGACGCCGGGCGGCCAGACGGACGGCTCCAAGTGGCAGCGGCCGCGCATCACGCGTAAATCCCTGATGAAGTGCTGCCTGGTCAAGTGGATCATCGCCAGCACCACCCAGCAGGGACCAGGTACAACCCCCCCTTCCCCCCCCCCCCGAAACCAGAACCACAGCTTGGTGGTTTGACGCTGACGCGACTCGACGGGAAGCAGAGTGAAGTAGTGGGATACAGTAGGAGCTGTGACTCAGTACATGAATACATGAATGTTAGAGCATCTTCACATCTACAGCAGAGGTCTGCATTTAAAATAAATCCTTTCACACCTTTTAATGTCATCAAAAAAAATACTAATACTCCCCCTGAACTGTTGATTTAATGGTTTAAATATTACACTTTAAGATCTAGTTTTAATTTTAACAATTTAACACTCAATATTTGATTTCACCGTGTTGATGCATCACAATAAGACACGGTGCACGTTGAAGATCGCAGCGTCTTCCGTGGACGTTGCCCCCGTTTTTCCTCGGTTTCTTTTTAAATTATTGACGCGGCCGCTCTGCAGGAGGACAGCTGCACGCGTGCATTCATTTCCAAAGGAAACCGTGTCGTTTTTTAATGGATTATTTGAATATCTCTGACATTTATTGGACTTTTTATTCAGTCACGGTGACAAATGAATTTAATTTTTCAGAAATGAACTTCTGGTGTCAGCCAGGTAACTGAAAACAGCAACAGAACGACATATATATATTTAAAGTGAATGCAACTCAAACAAAATATTATATATATAACTCTTACCTTATTTAAACATTATCAAGGAAATGGTTGTATTTTATTATTAATGAGGCCTTTAAGTAGATGTGTTCATATAGATGGACAGATAAAAGCGTTCAGCAGCATCCAGGTCCATGAACTCACATACTTAAACATTTCTGGCTTTGACTATTTCTATCCATCAAGACAGTTTTGCTGCTTATTGGAAGGGAAATGTTTGCTTTAAGCGTGTCAGCTCCACTCTACAACAACCTGATCACCATTTTACAGGAGCTGCACGTCTCCTGCAGCTCCTTCTCTCTGCAGCAGATGGTGATCTGCACTCGTCTTTTTAAAGCGTGTGCAGCTCGTGCATTGAAGATGATGCTGGACTTATAATTAAAATAAATGATTCCCCTTCAAGACGAACTGGAGCTGGAGACACGCTGCAGATTCACTCGATTCTAATCACATTTGACTCTAATTATCAACCTGTAACAAGCAGCTGAAGCTGGTTAACAGGCTCAGTGACGAGTTAATAAATAGAATCTGATGTTTCAGTGGAGAAATTCATAAAAAGTGGAGCGTTCCTCGTCACCTCTGCAGCTCAGTGAGTTCTTCCACTTCACCGCATCATTAGGCCGTGCTGTGTAACGCTGCCTTCATGTGCTGTGGGAAAGATGATGCTCGCCTTGTGAAGTGTGAACTTGTGAGTGTGTTGTGTTCATGTGTTTTTGTGTTGTCGTAGTGAAGAAGTGGAAACGTGGCAGGACCAGAATGATCCAGAAATTATGTTGACTGCACAATGACCAACTAAATACGGCAGAAAAATGGACATTCACCGTTCATCAGTAATAAATAAATCCAAAGTGGTGCATGCTTTAATTTGGATTAAGACCAGTTTGGGCTTCTACTGTATAGAAGTGAATAAATAAAGAAGTTAAAGGAACAAAACTTCTGCACCAGGTTGCTCTTCCACTTTAAGACTGTAAGTATGAACGGCAGATTCCGTAAAAGCACTGTATATGGTGGAATATTAGTTGGTGGTAGAATAGTAGGCAATAATAATATGAATAGGTGGTTGGAAGTGTCACTATTTAACTATTCAATGCACTGGTGCAGCAGGACTCACACACTACACTCATTAACTAGTTCTAAAACCTGCATGCACAATTATGCATGTTATAATCTGATTTTTGTTGCATCTGCAACAGAAAAGTAATGAAAGAATGTATATATAGGAAAGTAGCTGTCATACATTAATGCAGATATTACATGCGTCTCTTAATAGTTCCTTAGACAATTGACAACGGAGGATGAGCGATGTGCTGAAGGGCCGATGGAGTCGTCCCGTGTGTTTATGTGTTCAGGGGAAAACACTTTATGAATTAAAGAGGATTAAAAGTGCACCAGACAGTGAAGCTTGAGAGAGTTGAAACATATGTCGAGAAGCAGCGTCGGGCCTGTTGGTTGTTGATTGATGGTTCAGGCCATAATGCTGCGCTCATTAATAAAACCTGAGGCTGATGTCTGTCCGTGTTTAAACCACCACCATGGTGGCTCAGCACTTTTTTATTTTTATTATTTTTTATTGTTTTATGATGCTTTTACATGTATTAATCCTAAAAGGGCAATTCACATTGTTGTAAGAGACAGAAAATCATTAAATCTATTTTGTTTGGATTGATCCAGCCTGATTTCTGCTGCTTAAGAGGAAAAACATTATTTTGGAAGAATTCCACTTTATTGACCAACTCCAATGATTGAAGCTTCATACATTTAAACATATTTTTAACCATTTAAACCTCAGGCCTTTATATTATTATAAATCTACAACATGTGAGGTAACTACAGAAGAGCCAGAATTAATATATGTTGCAAATATAGTGAGAATATTGCAAATAATATATCATTAATTGCACTTTTCTACAGATAATAATACTTTATTTAGTGTTGCAGCTGAGGTTTTCTTATGCATGCATCTATATTGTGCTTCCATATCAGGAAGTTTTGGATTTAAACATGTTGACTCAAAACAAGGACTGTGGATTTTGTCTCCTCTCATTTACGTTCTATGCATGTACTCAGGAATCTTCTAATAACTATAAGCGCAAAGCTGTTAGACAGTCGGACATTAAGGAAAAAACCCACTCTGAGTCTCTAACTTGTGTAAACTCTCCCCGACCATCAAACTGCACTCCTGTCCTGCTTTCTCTCCCCCCTCCTAAGACCAATATTTTACCTCTCAACCATTGATCGCTCTCCACCCCGGTTTCCTACTTAAACTGCATCCATTACGCCGTGCAGAGTCATCACTGTAAACTATACACTCACATTCGTCTTCACTCCCGTCGTCTTCCGGCACCGGCGAGAAGCCTCTCCAACGTCTTAACGACGTCCAGAGCTGTGAAAATGTTTGGCTATAGTGTAATATGTGTGTGTAATGTGGAGTAGCTGCACATCTTCACAGCACAGAAACTTCAACTATACTATTCTAAAATATCTATAGATAAGCTAAGTATTAGCTTACTAAAAATAATGGATAAGAAGAAATTGAAATGGCACCGCTGCATAATCCTTAGAAACATGCTCAGTCTTGACAGTCTTATTAAATTCTACTTCATCAAATTAATTTTTAAATGTGTTAATGGTTTTAGATGGACAGTCGAAACATCATTATCATTATTGACATTTTAACTTGAAATGCTGTAGTTGTTCTGTGGTGGTGTAGGGGGTAGTGTTCTTGCCTCATAAGCAGCAATTCCGGGTTCAAAGGCACATTTGATGCATTTCTTTGTGTCTATGCCTAAAAATTATGTTTTACACATTATTGAGAACCACTCTAGACACTAGCTGCAGCATCTTAAATATAAAATTATTATATATATATATAAAAAGACATTTTTACAGATTTTCTGCATCTGTCCATGTTTAAACTACCGGAGTCTTGTCTGTGTTAGATTGAATCGAACCGTAAAAGGTCAGCACTATTTATATTTTTAATTTTTATGATACTTTTACAGATACACTTCAGTTCAGATGACTTTATTAATCCTCAAAGGGCAATTTAATTTTCAGTAACCCCTCCATATTAAAATAATTGAAACAATCGAACAGGTCAGGACACAGAAAATCATTAAAACTTTTAAACATCTTGTTAGCTTTAGCAGCCTGATGGATGAAGGATTAATGTACAAAAAGCTTGCACTCGTTTCTTCTATGCTTTTATATATGTGTGTGCATGTGTGTATGTGTGTGTGTAAATGTCTATTATAGAAAGGCCTAACCAGGGATTAGTGTATGTATATATATATACATATATATGTGTGTGTGTGTGTGTGTGTGTGTATGTGTATATGTATATATATATATATATATATATATATATATAGATATAGATAGATATAGATAGATATATATATAGATAGTTGCAATCATGTTGCTGTAACTCGGTGCATTATTTTTGTGTTTGTGACAAATTAGCTTTACCCATAAGATCCCAGACCCATTTATCCTTAAGGAAATTTATGTGGGTTATACCATAGACCACGTAGGGCCTACGTCGTAGGCCATGTTTTTTTTTCAGAATAGTACTTCCCAAAGATCTATATTCCTTGGGCAAGATACTTAACCCTGAGTTGTGCATGAATGGACACTCGTACAGCACTTTGAGTGGTTGAAAATACTAGAGAAGCGCTATATAAAGGCCATTTACTTTGGGGCTTAATGAGTTAAATTCAGACATAAAGCCTCATAATGAAGAGTCTGGGGGAACCAACGTTTTTGTTACACTGGTGTCACTGTGCGTTATTATGGGTTTAAAGTCTTTTTAAGCTAATATGAGGCTTTAGCTGTGAAAAGAAACAAATAGAGATATTTAAATCAATATACTATAATATACTTAGTATTATATATGAAGTAGAGCCAGGACATCCCCACATTATCATTTTAGGGATGGATGGATAGTGAAGTTATTGAACAAATTGTTAGATTTATACTATCTTATGGGGCGACACGGTGGAGCAGTGGGTAGCACTGTTGCCTCACAGCAAGAAGGTCGCAGGTTCAAGACCGCCTTGGGGCCTGGGTCTGGGACCTTTCTGTGTGGAGTTTGCATGTTCTCCCCGTGTCTGCGTGGGTTTTCACCGGGTACTCCGGTTTCCTCCCACAATACAAAACATGCTCAGGTTAATTGGCAAATCTAAATTGCCCATAGGTGTGAGTGTGTGTGTGAATGGTGTGTGTGCCCCACGATTGGCTGGCGACCATCTGGGGTGTATCCCTGCCTCTCGCCATAAAATGCGCTGGGATAGGCTCCAGCAGACCCCTGCGACCCTGAAAAGGAATAAGCGGGATAGAAAATGGATGGATGGATACTATCTTATCCAATCTATGTACTTGTCTATAGGAATACAGACTTTCTACAAACACTGCCTTTAAAAATAGGTAGATAATGTATATTATCTACAGAGTTTGGGGTTGCAGTCATGTTGTTTCTGTAACTAGGTGCATTATTTTTGTATGGTCCCTGACAAATGAGCTTAAATAAAATAATTATCTTTTAACTCTTAACACCATGCCTATGTAGTCGCAGGTCGTTGTTGTGCAGCCCTGTTATCGAGCGCGCTGGGCCGGCAGACGCAGGCAGCGCCACACAGGGCAGGGCCGGCCGCCTCGCTCTAAGTGCTGCTCGCATCCAGACCATCAGCGGATGTGGATCAATGCCTGGTTTTATAGCCCTGCATCGCCGAAATGACCGGGCGAATAAACGCGGCTCGCACTGTCAATCAGGGACTATTAGTAAAGAAATTCCTTCAGTAACACACACACACACACACACGCGCAGCTGAGTGAGTGGGTGGAGTCCCTTTAAAATGAACTGGCCCAGTAACACAGAGGGATGTTCCCACATTGGTGATAGATGAGGAGGGAATTAAGATTCCTTTCTATATAAGAGCAGATATAGGACTTTCCTCTTAAAGGAGGATGCCCCGCTGCAGTCGTTCATCCCACCACTCACCAACCGACCAGTCAGTGGTTTCGTTTAAGTGAACAGCACCGCTGATGTAGGACAAAGTGTTGAAGGCCGGAGATGACCGGCTTCATTCATCACTTTAGCTGCACGTCGGACGAGCGTTGGTTGAACTTTTTGAAAAGCGCGTCTGATGCGAGGCGGCAGCGATGGGGCTGGACGGCATGGAAGTCATCGCCGTTGCCGTCGTCGTGGGGCTGTTTGTTGTCATGCTCAAGCAGTTTGGAGTTTGGGAGCCTCTCGCTCTGGAAGGTAAGACGTCCGGAGGAGAAAACGAACCGCTGATTGTGAATAGAATCTGAACTTTATTCTCGTGAGGAGATTTCGCTGAGTGAGTTCCGAGCCGTAAAATATAAACGCTTCACAGTTATCTTCGACTCCTATTAGATTAGTTAACGTCCATCATGCACTTTGCAAAAAAAAAATGCATGCACTTGAAAGTTAAAACTTAAACCAGACTGCAGAATTCCTCCCAATGGGAAAAAGTCTCATTGCATAAGATGTGGTTGAGTTTATTAGATTACATAACAACTTTGAAAATAAAATGAATTTGGTTCAATTCTGCCCCCAAAAAACAATAAAAATATGAATAAACAGTTTATTTTATGAAATACAATCTTCTTTTCTCTTCTACAAGTGATGCAAAAGGACAAGAATCAACAGTTCTCATTATGTGCAAAGATTTCAGCCACATTTGGATTTGAAGCAAAGATCCTTTTTTATGTCTGTGGTGTAATGGTGTAATATAACAGAGTTAATATCTGCTTTTTGTTAAAATATGAGTGTTATAAGACAAACTTCGGGGGGACAAAGGTGAATTTATCCTCCATTACTGTGTTGGTAAAGTGTTCTCAAGCCAAATATTTTAGTTATAAATGATAAATCTCTTCTTTCTTTCTCTCACCTCTTCACTTTCCATGTGTTTTTGTTGTTGTACAGATGGTGAGTAGCTCCAGTCAGATTCCTCAGTGCATCATTATTCATTATTATTATTTTATCTCCGCTTCTTTCCCAACAAATCCAGTTTTATGAAACTGGATTAGCCTTTATTTTTCATTTTTATTTTAATTTTTTAAATTTGTATTATCACAGCAAATTCTTATCCCATCAGCTCCTTCAAATAATAATAATTATTAATAATAAACAAATTAACAGAGCGATAAATGTGCATGACTGAAGGGGGTTGATATCTCCTCTTTAGCTAATAAAATCTATTTCTTTTTTCATGGTGGACATTTATCCGAGCAGAGCTGTAATTAATGAGATTAATTATGGCTGAATTACATTTAGAGAATAATCAGTGTTAATGTTAACGAGTGATGCCTTTACTTTTATTTCAAAGCCTGTGTTATATATAACACAGGCTTATATATATATATATATTTATATACATATATATAACATATTTATATATAAATATTTGTATTCAGTCACTATTTTACAGTAAGTTGTCCATGATGAAAATGTCTTTATTTTTTAACCAAACTTTATCCGCTTGTTGCTTCACACCTTTATTTCTCAGAGCTCCTATATATTTAAGCTTCCCCTGTCAGTAAATACAAGTTACAGCAGTTTTCTCTCATTTCCTGACATTTCATATGATTCTGTACATTCTTCTCACTCGTTTTTTTTTTTTTTTTTACCTCCCACCCATTTCCTTGTCTGTCCCTTCTCCATCCTCTTCTCTCTATTATAATTTATTTTTGTAAAGATGGTAAGCAGTTTGAGTTTTTTTTGTTTTTTTTTCCTACCATCTGATTAGTTTTCAGGTATTTTCAGCTCCTCCCTTTCCCTCCTTCCTTTCTTTTTTTCTCGTCTTACCGCTCTTTCCTCCCTCTTTCCCCCCTCCCCCCTCCCGCCTGTTTTTCGTCCTGTTTGCGTGTCCTCGCGGCGGCAGACAGCAGCGACGGCGACCTGGAGCTCTCCATGGTCCGCCACCAGCCCGAGGGCCTGGACCAGCTCCAGGCCCAGACCCAGTTCACCAGGAAGGAGCTGCAGTCGCTCTACAGGGGCTTCAAAAACGTGAGAGGAGGACGCCGATTAGTGTGGACAAGGCTGCCTCTGCAGATATTTGATGATGTTTGCAAGATGGTGATGAGTCGAGAACTCTGAAATTATTACTAATAACAGTGATGATGGCAGAGTGAAAATACAGAAATTAAATCTTAAAAGTTGTGTTCACTCACCTAACTATAGGGGAGGGTTTATATACACACATAGAGCGGAAGCTAAACTGAGTTTGGTTGAGCGTTATTTAAGTATTTATTACAAAGTACTAACATTTTTTAATCATCATGGTAAAACACACGGATAAAACAAGCTCACAAGTGTGTGTATTTAAAAATAGAGCGGGGTAATGTCATCAATCAAACCATCAAAGTCCTCATCCTCTGTTTCTGATTCCAACAGCAGCTAAATCTCCATCAAACATGCCAGCTTCACTTTCTTCACAGTCTGTATTTTTTGAGTAATCAGTGATATAAAACTTTGCTGTGGAATCTGTAGTTATTTACCGTGTTAAACTTCATTATTACAGTAGATTTATGTATATTTTACAATAAATCACAGTTGTCAGATTTACTTTGTTAAACTCAAATACAACTCAAATCACATTTTTTAATTGATTTTTATTGTAAAATGAATCACCTAATATCATAAATACAACATAAATACATTTTTACTGTACAATAATCACCTATATTACTGTAAATACAACTGTAGTCACAGTATTTTATTGATTTTTTTTTTGTACATTAATTAATATTATACTACTACTATTACTATACTGTAAACATAAGTACAGGGTTTTTTTCAGTTAGTATACAAAACTTTACTATGCAAAAAAAACAACATAAAAGCACTTAAAGTGTTTTTAGTTTACACGCTGCCTTTTCTAAATCTACTTAATTTAGGCAGACTGCAACTCAAACCTCCTTAGTATTACTATAACTTTTATTATACGTAGTATTAGTGTGAAACATGAAACTGTATAAATAACATAGTTAGATCCTGGAGGGTGAAAATATTGCATGTGACATTTTTTTCAGCATCTCCTGCTCTCCAGCTTTTACTCTGCTTTTTGTACCGTTTCCCGTTCTGTGCATCACACGTATTGATTTAAGTGTGTAAAGAAAAGAAAAAAAGTGCAGCCTTAGCACCATTAGGCTTTTCATCACCGATACTGACTCTGCAGGATTAACAATAAGCAGATGGTTTGAGTCACGACGTCCCTGTGCAGCTTTACACAGCCTGCTCTTCTCGCCCCCTAGTGGCCTTTAATCAGCTCTACATCATACTAACCTCTACTTCCTGCTGCAGAAAGTGAACCACAAATGATGAAAACGCACATATTTTAATCCCTGTTAATATGAGGAGTTAACTACTTTTATGCAGCGGCTGTAGTTTTAAACCCCCTGAAGTGCAGAAACACTGAAATTCCAGTAAATGTTAGCTTTTTTATTTTAACAGGAATGTCCCAGTGGGCTCGTGGATGAAGAGACATTTAAGATCATTTACTCACAGTTCTTCCCTCAAGGAGGTAAAGTATGTAAATGACAATATTTATAGAAGTGTCAGCTGTTATATATTAAGACATATGATTATATGGATGTTAATACTGATGTTACTGATTAACCTCATCATGATAAAACAGCTTGTGTGTATTCTACTAAGCACAAATATATTGTTGATTACCAACTGCACACTTCTTGTGTGCTCCCAGACGCGACCACGTATGCTCATTTCTTGTTCAACGCGTTTGACATGGACAGAAACGGCTCGATTCGTTTCGAGGTGTGTTCCCTTTTAGATTCAAGGATGACTCTCTGCATCGAGGAAAGCGTTTATATATATGTTTAAGTCTCGCCTGTTGTTGCAGGACTTTGTGATAGGACTGTCCGTGCTGCTCAGAGGCTCCGTCACGGAGAAACTGCGATGGGCGTTCAACCTGTACGACATCAACAAGGACGGCTACATCACCAAAGAGGTGTGGCGTCCACACTCGGAACACTGGACCGCGACCCGCTGATTTCTGCAGGTGACGCGTGTGTCTGGTTGCCTTGCAGGAAATGTTGGCGATCATGACGTCCATTTACGACATGATGGGCAGGTACACGTCGCCCACCGTGCGGGAGGATTCCCCCTTCGAGCATGTGGAGAAATTCTTCCAGGTACGAAGCAACTTTTTCACTCTCGTATCGAAGGAATTTGCACTGAACCCGAGTCAAATCCAACAGAAATATTATATAAAACGCCTCAGCTGCTTCTCCAAAAGTCAAACTCCGATGCACGAGCCAAGAAATGTGCCTTTAACAACTTGAGCCACTGGCCATTTTTCCCTGCTATAAATGATAATAAATGTGGAATATCTCTACAACCACAAAGGTTATTGGACTTAAACCTGGAATCAGAATAAATCTACAACATGTGAGGCGACTACAGAAGAGTCAGAATCTATTTATGTTGATGTTGCACAGAAATTATAGTTAGAATATTAAAAAAAAAAAAATATATAATAATATAACATATCAAACTGACACAAATCTGAAAAAAAATCAAATAAGCTGAATTCTCTGCAATGCAAAGTTCAATGATTAATCAATTATTAGTCCATAAAATGCTATAAATCCACTGAGGATCATCCCACAACATGAAGAATATTTTCTGTAAGATGTTTAAAAAGGAAATTATAAAGGAGCCAATTAAATAATCCCACAAACAGCTCCAATCTAAATAAATCTCTAAATAGTGGTTAGCTGCAGCTACTACTGATATTATATTAAACTATTTTATTATTGTATTGATGATGTGGATATTGATGATATATATTGATGCTGTAACAGTAACATTGGGTTTTACTGCAGATAAAAATACTTTATTTAGTGATGGAGCTCAGGTTTAAATATGATTTATGGGTAAAAGTCAAAGCTGAACCTGGATTTTAACAGGCAGATTAAACATAACATGCAGGTTTAACGTGTCGGTTTAATAGTTTAACTATTTTTTTTGCAACTCTCGTGACAGTGGACAAAGGTCGAAAACTCTGCGTCACACACTTACACTTACCTTCTTTCTAAATCTAGATATACAAACACTAAAAACCTAAAACTCACTTTTCCCCACTGGGTTAAAAACGAAAAATCTGACCATTTTTCAGAAAATGGATCGGAACAGAGATGGCGTGGTGACTATTGATGAATTCATAGAAACGTGCCAGAAGGTAAAAACAACCCTTAAAAATGAGCATTTTCACCACATGTTGACAGACCTGACCACATTTTTGTTCTTTTTTCTTTTGTCAACAGGATGAAAGTATAATGTCTTCCATGCAGCTCTTTGAGAACGTCATCTAGTTTCTGTGTAAAGGAGCGGATCAGTAATCAGCTTCCAGCTTCTCTGCCTCAAATAACCTCCTTCATTCCTGAAAATGAAAAACTAGGTCACGCAACACATTTCTTACGTTTTAATGAAAAACTGACGGCTGGTATTATATTTCTGGTTTAAGAAAAAAAAAATCACCAAATCACTCAGATCAATTGTTTCTTTGCACGACAAGTTTTATTTCTGCACATGGATGGAATATGGAGACATGGAGGAACAGATGAGCATGGTCCCAGCATTAAAAGCATGCGATGCAAAGCACATTCAACACAATCTAAAGGGTTTTTAATGTTTATATTGCTGACCAATTTAAAACGGGCGTACGTAGTTACTGTATTATAATGTAAAAAAAAATGTATGTTTCTCAGTTTTTAGATTTAGATAGTTTTTTGTGTAAAGTGATACCCAGTTATTGTCATGTTGACCCAAAATAAAAAATAATCCACCCTCACCTAAAACTCCAGTGAATCCCTTACATCTTAATTAGAGATGAATAGAAAGTCTGAAATAAAGTGAATCATCTGTGTCTCTGCAGATGACGTAAGTGTCCATTTTTATCTCGTTTGGATTTCCTGTTTCACAATATAAAAAGTAATGATGAAACCGTCCAAATAACGCGGCCCTTCACATGGAAGTTTCCCTGTGTTGGAGCCATTGTACGAGTTTAACCGAACAGAATCCCGATTGTGCAGAGTGGAGCCCTGGAGCTGATCCTGTCGACACAAGAAATGATTCAGAAGTCCGTGACTCTGTCTGAGGGGAATTTTCCTAATTTTTTTGTGTTTCTGAACATCCATCATGCTCATTATTCTCAGTGCTGGTTTCTTTGTTCTGCATGATGAATCTTTACATTTCTTAGTGCAGGAATGTCCTTCATTTTGATAAATAACAGTGTTGTATACAGGACAATAAAGGAAAACAAGGAAACACTCAATCTCTTATCTATTGTATAATTTCTTGTCAGTTTTAGGATTTTAATGTTTCAGGTAAAACCTGAGATGCAAATCAACAATGTGAAAATATCCTATTTTCCTTCTATTAAACCTGCATTAATGATTCACAAATCCTTTAATAACTCTGTTTATTGCACTCTGTCTACCTCTGTTTACAGCCTATAGCTAAAAGGACAATTATTGTCATGTGAGGGATTTCCTACTGTCAGAGCATGAGTTAAAATATTATTATAACTAAAAACAAAAACTCCCTTAACCATGCTTGAGCATTAAAAAAAGAACATAAATATGCAGATACAGTAAGAATAGAGATAGATAGACAGATAGTTCAACTCTTTAAAAAAATGTATGTATATATATATATATATATGTGTGTGTGTGTGTGCCTGTATATATGTGTATGCATACATTTTTTTAATGTGTATGTATATATGTCTTTATATATGTGTATGTATATATGTGTGTGTATATACACAGATAACAGTTACACCATTTTGTGTCAAAAACTCCCACAAAATCTGGATTTTTGCAAAACAAATAAGAAACCGACATGAACACATAATGCACATTCTGAAACACCTGATGATGCATCTTGAAAACTGCTTTTTAAGAAGTTTCTGACTTTCTCATCCTGCCACAAACAGGATTTGCCACTGACCCATAAACTTTTTTTTTTTTTTCTGCCCGCTGCGGGTGCTGCATAATGGGACAGAGCTCGTCTCCACCACCGTACTGTATGTGAAATGCCGCCCTCAGCACATCTCATTCAACCTGTAGCATATTATTGATCTGGAGCCAATGGCGACGCGCGGTTTGTTTTTGGGGGGAGGGGCTCCGCCGCCTCTTTTGTGGTCCACGTTGGTATTGGTTTGATAGTGAACGGCGACATGCTGCTGCTGCTCCGCTGCACCGAGCTGTGGACGGTCTGGGCCTGAGAGAGGACTGCGGCTCCAGCTCCACGACCTCACCGTGCGACCCCCTGCAAAGGTAAAGCAAACCCCCAAAAATCTCTTTTAACTCTTTGAGAATTTACTGTGTTATTACATGCATTTGGTTTGTATCATATCAACAATCCAAACTTTGAATGAACACTTTCTACCTGTGTGAGCGTAGATTTTTTTAACAAATGACCTCTCGGCCTCTGCTGCTGCATCGCTGATGTTTTGTGTGGACGCTGCTCATCCCAAGCAGGAAAAACAGCTCTGGCATCATGAAAAGGGAGAAATATGCATCTGTCACGCATAAAGGCCCCGGCTAATCCTCCTGTTGTCAGAGATCGTGGATCGTTCTGGATGCCTGTTGTTTTTTTGTTTTTTTTTAGTTTGCAAACACGTGACTTTTGAATGTGCATTGAGCGAAATCAAAAGCTTTTAATTCCAGTGTGAATGACGGCCAACAGGAGTGAAAGGAACCCTCTGCCTGTCAGATACATATACAACACTAGATGAAGCTTAATGTCATCTAAGTGATGGAGGGGGACAATAAACTGTAAATTGTCAGAGAATAATTTCTACTCTGCTGCCATACGAATGTAAAATCCACTTTCTACACCTACACCTTGCGTTTCAGGTTTGAACCCTTTAAACAATGCTATTATAATAGTAATGTAAAAGTAATAAATATAGTAAATAATATTTACACAGCGCATGAAATCAAGAATTATTGAGGGAAAAACTGTTAGTGTTTTCCCTTCCTTTCCATCCTTACAGCTTTTTAATGATAATTAGTTATGATCAGTAATGATTTACTGGCTTCTACATATAAGTTTTATTGGTTTATTCCATGTAGCTAGTTGCTAGGTGACACTACTGGCCCCGCCCACTGGGTAACAGCACCTGGACCAAACCACTTTGAAGAATAAGGAGGGGGAGGGGGGTCGTAATTAGTCACAATTAAGAAATAAATTGTTACATTTGACATTTCTTTAACCCATAAGAACCCAGAGTGTTGTTACACCGGTGTAACAAGAACGTTGGTTCCCCCGGACTCTTTATTATAAGGTTTTATTTCTGAATTTAAACCGAATATCAAAAGAAATCTACATGTCAGAAATTTAAAAAAAAAATCTAAAATTGTGTTTCAACCCCTCAACGCCTGGATTTATATAGCTGTATATAAAAAATGTTTTATGTGTGTTTTTGCCTTTAAGTAGATGGTAAATAATGTTGAGATTATTCATTTCACTTTTGCACAAAAAATAAATAGAAAATTCGGTTTGTTGCATATTTGCAACAGCAGGCGTTAAGGGGTTAATACAGATAAAGATAGGAAAAAAATATTTTAAGATACTTCAGAAAACTAAAGACTAAACCAACCCAAAAGAAAATACACTAACTCTACATCTGTAACGCAAAGTTCATAAAACCCCAGACCTATTTTTTTTATTCTTACTGCTGTAAATGATAATAATTATGGAATGTGTCTACAACTGCAAATGTTATGGTACTTAACCCATAAGAACCCACAGTGACACCGGTGTAACGAGAACGTTGGTTCCCCCAGACTCTTCCTTATGCCTAATCATGCTAATATAGAATATGAATTCTCACATTTCACATTAGATAAGATAAGATAAGTAAAACTTTATTGATCCCACAACGGGGAAATTTGTCTGTTACTGCAGCGTTACAGAATAAAGAGAAGAAAATAAAGCTCAAGATAAAAAAAAAAATGTAATGTCTTTACAACTGCAAAGGTGTCAATGCCCAGTGTTACATATATATGTCAAAATACAGATATTTGGGAATAAAAAGTATTATTCTCAAAAAAAAACTTTAGAAATGTGGCCCACTTGGTCTATGGTTTGACGCACATCATTTTCCTTTAATGATAAATGTGTTTGGGTTCTTATGGGGTAATATTGCAGTTTATTTATTTGTGTTTCCAACGATGTTTTAAGTCAATAAAAGTGTTTTTTTTTTTTGCAGGGCACAGATCTCCAGCCATGACCGGCCGGCAGAAGCTTTTGTCACTGTGGGTGTGTCTGCTGCTCGTAGCAACCGTGTGTCCGGGCGAGCAGCACGCGCACAGCAAGCGCGGCTTCTTCAAGAGCGGCAAGAAGGACGAGGGCAAGAAGGGCGGCGACGGCGGCAAGGCGCCCCCGTCGAAGGGCCGCGGGATGTCCAAGCAGGGCCTGAAGTGGGCGGGGGCGGCGGCCGCCGGCGCGCTGGGCGGCACCGGCACCGGCTACGGGCTGGGCGGCCTCCTGCGGCCCAAGCACGGCTCCAAGAGCCACCACCACCACGGCCACAGGGCGGCCTCCCACCAGGAGGACCAGCGCCAGTACCACCAGGAGGCCCCGGGGAGCCGGGACCAGCCCCGGTGGAGGCTCGTCAAGGCGGCCGCGCCCGCCCGGGCCGGCAGCGTCGTCCTGGCCTGCGCGGCGCCGCTCCTGGTGGCGGCCTGGATGAGGGCGGTTTGACCTCTGACCTCTTTGTTTCTCCCCATTACAGATGCTGTTAGTGACCATGAGAATCCAATAAAAGCTGCTTTGAACTAATCTGGGATCAGTGTCCAGGTATTTTCTAATAAAATGATAAGACACTAGAGGAGAGTTTAAGCGCATTTTAATGCAAGTTCTGACACAAATGTCTGTTTTGGTGTAAAAATACATAAATTCATGCAAAAAAACTGCATTTGGTTTAGAGTATTTCCAGAATTCGTTGTTTCACAGTATAATAATAAGGTAAAAGAATCCAAAGAACAGATATAAGGTATAAAGCTTAAAAGTCATTTAGTGTATCCAAACCAAGTTTTTCAGCAGTAAGTTTCATACATTTTTATTAAACTTTTAAAGGTGCCATGAAGTTTTTCAGATACAAAGGTATTGATTGATGAGACAGAACATTCCTATTTATATTTACAGTATTAGACAACAGCAGTTTTATAGTATGTTAATCTACACATGGATTAAATTATGGATTTTAGTGAATCTAGTGTATTGTTGGTGCATATTTAGAAACAAAGGACGAACTGACTTGTCTCTTAGGTTTAATTTATTCCTCTGGTCCTAAGGTACTTTTATACCAAAGCAGTAAAAACCCTCGTCTTATAATAAAATAAAAGCCCTCCTCTGCTCTACCTGAGGCTGCTGCGAGTAGAACAAACACAAATCTGTGAGTGAACTGTCAGGGATCAGGTTTATTTTTAACTTCCACGTTACCATGTAGGTGTTTTTTAATAGGATTTAAGAATATATATTCTACATGTAACCCTGTTAAAATATTAAGAGTAGGTTCAGGAGAATTTAAGTTAAATAAATAAGTTCATAGTTTGATAAATAGTAATAAGTTAAAAAGGTTATAATTCATTCATTGAGTAATGTCCTGGTGTTCTTTGATAAAAACTAATTGCCTGTTGGGTAATGCGTGAACACATTTATGGAATGTCATTTCATAATGTTTTTGTTATTTACAAGTTGTAGTGAAATGTGTTGAGATGACTGACTAGTACTATGTTAAAAAAAAAAAAAAGACAAGTGAATGTATTTTATTATTTTGATTTCTGATGAGCTAATCACATTCCGGGTCAGAGGACAGGAAGTGAAGGGGTTACGTTTTTTTGCGGGGAGAGAGGAAGAAGAGATGGTGTTGAGGTGAACGCATGGAGCTAGTGTGCCAGAGTGATAAGTAAAAGAGTGTGAATAGTGTAACTTCAGTATTGTTGAGTACAAGTGTTCGACTAGAATACAACAGTGTATCTTAACAGTGTTTTAAGTCGGTGAGTGACCTGCTTCGCGGACCGAAAAGTGTTTTGAACTAGCAGCTAACTCAGTCGCTAGTGAAAGTGCATGGACTTTGCTAGTGCTAGCGACCAGCCAACCGGAGCAAAGTCTGTGTAGCTGCCCGATCAAGCATCGTTGCAAGGGACTCTGACGCCCGACAGCGTGTGCCGGTGGAGGATTCCAGTAACGGCTGCCTGTGTGGATCCGCTTCTCCTGCCTCTTCTCTCGTCTCCTCGCCTCTCCCTCACCTGCCTTTGATCTGGGTGTGACCAGCTACGTAAAGGTACCAGGTCTTCTTTTATTTTGCCATTAGGCGAAGCAGCCATTGGTTTTAGGCTACGACGCTCCCCAGCTTCATCTGGCCAGCAACGTGAGAACTGAGGGTTTTTTTCTTTTATTTCGTTTTGCCGGCTATAATGTTTTAGTTTATCTGGGCCCATAGGTATATGGTGTACGCAGTATTTGATTTGTTTGATGAAAAGAGTATATTGCAAAGGATTGAACTACTAATTTCTACTTTTCCATTTTCTAAGTAAATGATAATTATTTTTTACATAAACCATTGTGTTTATTGACTTTTTTTGGTGTGCTTCATAAGTTAATTCATTGCTATTGATGGTAATAGTTAACTGATGTGAAAGTTATTTTAGTTGGAAAGAGCATTTTGCTTAAAAGTGTAACAGTGATTTCAAGTGCATTGAATTTCATGGTTATTGGTTAAATATAGTAAGGTTACTGATTTATTACATTTTATTAGTTAAAAGTGCAAAACAAAACAGTGTAAAGGGAAATAAGTAAATGCACAAAACGTAAGGAATACAGAGTTTATTAGTTTAAATAGTTCATTACTTAAAGACAAAAGAACTCAGGTTAGCCACTTCTCATAATAGCCCTACCCGGCAGAGAAGCGCTACATAAAATGGAGGCACCGCTGGGATTAATTCCTTCTTTTTGCATTTTTCATTGATATTTAGATTTTTTTCCCTTTTGTGATTGTAAATATTTAGCTCTGATAAAGTTAACATGGAGTCTTATGCACAGTTAGTCTCAGAGCTGAAAGGGTGGTGCCAAGGTGAGTTATTAGATGAGGCTCATGTGGTCTTGGTGCTCATGCATGAAGATGTACAAACAGCTGACATTGAAGCCACAATGGAGACGATAAAGAGTCTTGGTCGTGTACGTGTCAGAGGGCGAATGTATAGCATGCAGCATAACCAATACCTGGTGTTGTGTGAATGCAAAGAGGCTGTAAAGAGAGACATGGTTCCCTTGGATGTCTTGCCCATTGAAGGGGGAGGACCATGGTCTGTTGTCACGGTTGATGCAGGTCAGTTTATCAGTGCACAGAGCCACGGGGGTTCCGAACAACAGCAAGCTAAAGGTGAATCTATGCAGGAGCCACGTGCACCCTCACCATCTGAAGTAGCCGCTGCCACGTCAACAGAGGCTATTCTGCATGCTGTGAGTGAGTTACTCGGCAAGACCAAGCCATTGAGTGATCATGGAAGCTACCGCCGCCTACGAACTTTTTCTGGGTTGTTGCCCACTCCATCAGGGGAGGAGCAGTTTGACCACTGGTTGAGTCAAGCCCGACTCATGGTGGAGGAGTGCGACTGTTCTTCTAAAGAAAAAAGACGGAGGCTGATGGAAAGTCTGAGAGGCCCAGCACTGGACATCCTTAAAGCCGCACGTGTTGGTGATCCCGATTTAAGCCCTGAAGACTGTTTAGAGGCTTTGGAGCATGCTTTTGGGAGTGCGGAATCAGGAGAAGAGCTGTACTTTGCTTTTCGCCTGTTACAGCAGCTGTCTGGGGAGAAGCTTTCTGACTTCCTTAAACGTCTAGAACAGTCGTTGGCCAGAGTTGTGCAGAGAGGTGGTCTTCCTGTTGGCTGTACTGACAGAGTAAGGTTAGAACAGTTGTTGCGTGGTGCTGTTGCCTCTGACATGATGCTGGTCAATCTACGTCTTAGAGAGAGAAAAGATAAGCCCCCATCATTTCTTCAACTGTTGAAGGAAATCCGTACAGAGGAAGAATATGAGGCTACACGAAGGAAGCTTTGTCCTGTTGTGCAAAGTGCCTATGTAAAGCAGGAAGCTGATGCCAAACAGACAGAGATGCAACACCTGAAGGCTGAGTTAAAAGAGCTTAAGACCCTGGTAGCTGCTGTTGTGCCTAAGCCAGCTACCAGTGTTTCAGCTAACACAGAGAGAGTGTCCCCCAGTGTTGAAAACAGTGGTGAACACTGTTCTGACCAAGAAATAGCCTCGATGAAGAAAGAGTTAAAGCGCTTGTAACAGAAATTTAACAGCAAGGTTGGTGTGTCTCAAGCTGCTGTTTCTGCTGTGAAAATGTCAACACCAGCTGAAGGATCTCCACAGAGACCACAAAAAGTTCCTGAAGAGTATTTCTGTTACCGTTGTGGAGAGTCAGGACATTTTGCTGCAAAATGCCAAAACTCTGAGAATCAGGCTAAGGTGATAAAGAGACTAATTCATGCGCTGAAGTTGTCAAAGTCTAATCAGCCATCGGGTGAAGCCACCACCAGTCGGGTCAATTGCTCTGTCAAAGAAAGTACCGTTGACATGCCTGAAAATGTTGGTATTCCTGAAGGTTTGGTTGGGCCACCTAGCCTGTTGCCAATGAAAGTTAATGGAAAACCCTGTACTGCCTTGTTAGACAGTGGCTCCCAGGTGACCATTATATTTGAGCCATGGTACCAGCAGCATTTAGCTGATGTTCCCATTCAGCCAGTATCTGGATTATCCCTGTGGGGATTAAGCGAGACAGGAGTTAGCTACCCATATCGTGGGTATGTGGTAGTTGATCTTGAGTATCCGGCTGAGGTGCTAGGGACTAGCCAGACAGTAACTGTCCTTGCACTAATTTGCCCTAGTCCAAGAGCAGAAGACAAGACCTCAGTGATTGTGGGCACTAATGCTAGCCATGTTCGACGCTTAGTGAGCCAATGCAGAGATAGCAAAGTTGATGTCATGCGAGCACTGGGCCTTCGCGTTAGTGTGAGAGATGAGTCCATGTCTACAGGTGTTACTCTGGCAGCCCATGAAGATGATGAAGCTGGTCGTGTCCGGTGGATGGGACCTGGCCCTTTGCTCCTGTCTCCAGATGGTGACACACAGGTAGTGTGTAAAGTTGAGCTGAAGAAGCCAGTTGAGCAAGAAATCCTGATGATGGATTCTTCACCAGTAGCAACTTTACCGGCTGATGTCTTCATTCATCCGATGGTTGTGCCAAGTGGGGCTGTAGAAGTCAACAGTTTCCGAATAATGATCAAGAATGAATCAACAAGAGAGATTTCTATACCTGTGGGAACAGTGGTTGGGAGTATGTTCCATATTGATTCTGTTTCAACCATTCCTCCCAAAGAGATGGTGTCGTCTGACTTTGATGTAAGCTTGTTTGATTTCGGGGATTCCCCTATATCAGAACAGTGGAAAAACCGACTACGTCAAAAACTAGCCCAGAAGTCCCATGTTTTCTCAATGCAGGAATGGGATGTGGGATTGGCGAAAGGAGTGGAGCACCGGATCCGTCTGACGGACTCCAGGCCTTTCCGGCAGCGTTCTCGTCGACTACCTCCAGCAGACATCGAAGATGTGCGAAAGCACCTACAAGAACTGCTGCAAGCAGGAATAATAACAGAGTCACGAAGTCCCTATGCTTCCCCTATCGTCGTCGTTAGGAAGAAGAATGGTGCGGTAAGGATGTGCATAGACTATAGACTGTTAAACAGTCGAACAGTACCAGACCAGTACACAACACCATGCATTGAGGATGCTCTGAACGCCTTGACTGGGAGTCAATGGTTTTCTGTGCTGGATTTGCGTTCAGGCTATTACCAGATCGCAATGTCTGAAGAAGACAAGGACAAAACGGCCTTCATTTGCCCTTTAGGATTTTTCCAGTTCGAGCGGATGCCGCAAGGCATTACAGGAGCCCCAGCGACCTTCCAGAGGTTAATGGAGAAGGCCGTTGGGGATATGAACCTCCTGCAAGTCCTCGTGTACCTGGATGACCTAATAGTGTTCGGAAAAACACTAGAAGAGCATGAAGAGAGACTGTTAAAAGTCTTAGACCGTCTAGGGGAGGTTGGACTGAAACTCTCAGTTGACAAATGCCAGATATGTCTTCCGAGAGTCAAGTACCTTGGCCATATAGTGTCTGCGGATGGTGTGGCCCCCGACCCAGACAAGATAGAGGCTGTTACCACCTGGCCCATGCCAACAAATCTAAAAACGCTACAGTCGTTTCTAGGCTTTTGTGGCTATTACAGAAGATTCATACAGAACTATTCTGCAATCGTTAGACCCATGACCGAGCTCACCAAGGGCTATGCTCCCACTCAGAAGAGGAAAAAGTCAAGCCTTAGTGAGAGCAAAGTGTACCTGAAAGAATCTGAGCCTTTTGGAGACAGATGGGACAAGTCCTGCACAGATGCGTTCCACAAAGTTATCTATTGTCTCACACATGCACCTGTATTGGCATTTGCCAATCCGCAAAAGCCATACACTCTACATGTGGATGCAAGCTTGAAGGGACTTGGTGCTGTACTCTATCAAGAGCACCCTGAAGGCCTGCGTCCCATTGCTTTTGCAAGCAGAAAGCTGAGCACAGCAGAGGGCAACTACCCTATACATCAGCTAGAGTTCTTGTCCCTCAAGTGGGCTGTGGTGGACAAATTTCACGAATACCTGTACGGAGCAAGATTTACAGTACGTACTGATAATAATCCACTCACGTACGTGTTGTCCACTGCCAAGCTCAATGCGGTGGGGCATCGATGGCTCGCTGCCTTGTCCACGTATGAGTTTGATGTCCAATACAGACCTGGTCGACAGAACATCGACGCTGACCTACTTTCAAGGAACATGCCAGAGGTGGACGATGCTGGTTGGGTGACTATACCGCAGTCTGGAGTCAAGACCATCTGTCAGCATGTCTGCACCCCTGCACCTGCCCATACTGCCCCGGTATATGTCGCTCAGCTGGGCGCATCATCACTCTGTGTTCCTGACCTGTATGCCTATCCCACGCACATGGGGTTGGGGTCACTTGAGCTGATGTCTAAGCAGAGCCTCAGAAAAGCTCAAGAACAAGATGAGGCGATTGGACCAGCTGTCCAGGCCCTCAAGCATGGCCGCTGGCCTGAAGCTTCGACAAACTCTGAACTGTCCCGATTGAAAAGAGAAACAGGGAAGCTTTCCATGAAAGATGGACTGTTGTACCGTCTCAGTAAAAGACCTTCCGGAGAGGTGGTCAGTCAGCTTGTTCTTCCCAGGGAGTTTCGCCAGAGTGTCATACAAGCCTTGCATGATGACCTCGGACACCTTGGGCAGGAAAGAACTATTGACCAGCTCCGTAGCCGATTTTTCTGGCCTAAGATGTCGGTAGATGTAGAGGAACACATCCGGACCTGTGGAGAGTGCGTTGCCCACAAGACCCCTGCACAGAGAGCAGCTCCACTGCACCAAATTGTAAGTCATGGGCCTATGGATTTGGTGTGCATGGACTTCCTCTCCATGGAAACCGACTCAAAAGGCATCAGCAATGTTTTAGTGGTCACAGACCACTTCACACGATACGCTCAGGCGTTTCCAACAAAGAGCCAGAAGGCACCAGTTGTGGCAAAGGTGCTTATGGAAAAGTACTTTGTACATTATGGACTTCCCTCAAGAATCCATTCTGATCAAGGGAGGGACTTTGAGAGCAGAGTCATCAGAGAACTGTTGAGCCTTATGGGGATACGCAAATCACGAACCACCCCGTATCACCCACAGGGGGACCCACAGCCGGAAAGGTTCAATAGAACTTTGATTTCGATGCTTGGTACGCTAGGCCAAGAGAAGAAGCGAAGCTGGAGTCAGCATGTCCCTTATCTTGTCCACGCGTATAACAGCACCAAGTGTGACTCGACTGGGTACTCGCCATATCACCTGATGTTTGGTAGGGAGGCGAGATTGCCCGTTGACCTGTGTTTTGGAACATCCCCGGATGGCATAGAAGATGCTTGCCACACCCGCTATGTCTCAAAGCTCAAAGAGGACTTGAAGCAAGCTTACAAGTTAGCCTCTGCTGCTGCGGACAAGCGACACCAAAGGAATAAGAAGTTGTATGACCACCGAGTGACCTTTCAGTCAATAGAGGTGGGTGATAGAGTCCTGCTCCGGAACCTAGGCCTTAGGGGAAAGCACAAGCTGGAAAGTAGATGGAACCCTGAGCCTTATGTCGTCGTTGGGAGAATGCCAAACCTACCTGTGTTCAAGATCAGACGGGAGGATGGTAGACCAGGGACGAAAACCATGCACAGGGATCACCTACTGCCTATTGGACAGCTTGTTCGGATGCCATCAGCACCCCAGAGTGAAAATCCACCTGCTAGACCTAGGACCAGAGCAGCCACCAGAGAGAAGCAGAAGAACCAAATAGAACCTAGTTATGTGACTCAAGAGTTGCAAGAATTCTCCGACTCATCCTCTGACATGGAGTATTTCATCACTCATCGGGTTGCACCACCAACACCTGCCCGTAGAGTGTTGAATACTGCCAGGCCAGTAGTTGATGCTGATGAAGATGACCTAGACAGTATTCATGTCCCTGAGCCAGAGCGTGATCATGTATCTGAGCTAGTGCATGATCCTGATGCTGAATCAGGCCATGACTCTGATCTAAGAACAGACCCTGAAGATGAACCTGACAAAGAGAAAGATTCAGATTCAGGAGGGGATGAAGAAGATGACTCTGAACTTGAATCTGCGGAAGAAAGGGAAGAGGAATCTGAAGCTAGGGCTCAGGAAGATCTCAAGGATGCTGACACAGAGTCTGGTAAAGAAGAAGACGAGGCTGAAGTCTGTGAAGAAAGTCCAAAGACCAGAGCTGAGCCCAGACCAAAGAGAGCCATTAGGCCTACCATTAGACTAACATACGATGAGCCTGGTAGATCCACTGACAGGCCCTTAACTATAGTGCATAGGGGCATAGTCATTAAGATAGGGAAGATATGATATGTTATTTACAAGTTGTAGTGAAATGTGTTGAGATGACTGACTAGTACTATGTTAAAAAAAAAAAAAAGACAAGTGAATGTATTTTATTATTTTGATTTCTGATGAGCTAATCACATTCCGGGTCAGAGGACAGGAAGTGAAGGGGTTACGTTTTTTTGCGGGGAGAGAGGAAGAAGAGATGGTGTTGAGGTGAACGCATGGAGCTAGTGTGCCAGAGTGATAAGTAAAAGAGTGTGAATAGTGTAACTTCAGTATTGTTGAGTACAAGTGTTCGACTAGAATACAACAGTGTATCTTAACAGTGTTTTAAGTCGGTGAGTGACCTGCTTCGCGGACCGAAAAGTGTTTTGAACTAGCAGCTAACTCAGTCGCTAGTGAAAGTGCATGGACTTTGCTAGTGCTAGCGACCAGCCAACCGGAGCAAAGTCTGTGTAGCTGCCCGATCAAGCATCGTTGCAAGGGACTCTGACGCCCGACAGCGTGTGCCGGTGGAGGATTCCAGTAACGGCTGCCTGTGTGGATCCGCTTCTCCTGCCTCTTCTCTCGTCTCCTCGCCTCTCCCTCACCTGCCTTTGATCTGGGTGTGACCAGCTACGTAAAGGTACCAGGTCTTCTTTTATTTTGCCATTAGGCGAAGCAGCCATTGGTTTTAGGCTACGACGCTCCCCAGCTTCATCTGGCCAGCAACGTGAGAACTGAGGGTTTTTTTCTTTTATTTCGTTTTGCCGGCTATAATGTTTTAGTTTATCTGGGCCCATAGGTATATGGTGTACGCAGTATTTGATTTGTTTGATGAAAAGAGTATATTGCAAAGGATTGAACTACTAATTTCTACTTTTCCATTTTCTAAGTAAATGATAATTATTTTTTACATAAACCATTGTGTTTATTGACTTTTTTTGGTGTGCTTCATAAGTTAATTCATTGCTATTGATGGTAATAGTTAACTGATGTGAAAGTTATTTTAGTTGGAAAGAGCATTTTGCTTAAAAGTGTAACAGTGATTTCAAGTGCATTGAATTTCATGGTTATTGGTTAAATATAGTAAGGTTACTGATTTATTACATTTTATTAGTTAAAAGTGCAAAACAAAACAGTGTAAAGGGAAATAAGTAAATGCACAAAACGTAAGGAATACAGAGTTTATTAGTTTAAATAGTTCATTACTTAAAGACAAAAGAACTCAGGTTAGCCACTTCTCATAATAGCCCTACCCGGCAGAGAAGCGCTACATAAAATGGAGGCACCGCTGGGATTAATTCCTTCTTTTTGCATTTTTCATTGATATTTAGATTTTTTTCCCTTTTGTGATTGTAAATATTTAGCTCTGATAAAGTTAACATGGAGTCTTATGCACAGTTAGTCTCAGAGCTGAAAGGGTGGTGCCAAGGTGAGTTATTAGATGAGGCTCATGTGGTCTTGGTGCTCATGCATGAAGATGTACAAACAGCTGACATTGAAGCCACAATGGAGACGATAAAGAGTCTTGGTCGTGTACGTGTCAGAGGGCGAATGTATAGCATGCAGCATAACCAATACCTGGTGTTGTGTGAATGCAAAGAGGCTGTAAAGAGAGACATGGTTCCCTTGGATGTCTTGCCCATTGAAGGGGGAGGACCATGGTCTGTTGTCACGGTTGATGCAGGTCAGTTTATCAGTGCACAGAGCCACGGGGGTTCCGAACAACAGCAAGCTAAAGGTGAATCTATGCAGGAGCCACGTGCACCCTCACCATCTGAAGTAGCCGCTGCCACGTCAACAGAGGCTATTCTGCATGCTGTGAGTGAGTTACTCGGCAAGACCAAGCCATTGAGTGATCATGGAAGCTACCGCCGCCTACGAACCTTTTCTGGGTTGTTGCCCACTCCATCAGGGGAGGAGCAGTTTGACCACTGGTTGAGTCAAGCCCGACTCATGGTGGAGGAGTGCGACTGTTCTTCTAAAGAAAAAAGACGGAGGCTGATGGAAAGTCTGAGAGGCCCAGCACTGGACATCCTTAAAGCCGCACGTGTTGGTGATCCCGATTTAAGCCCTGAAGACTGTTTAGAGGCTTTGGAGCATGCTTTTGGGAGTGCGGAATCAGGAGAAGAGCTGTACTTTGCTTTTCGCCTGTTACAGCAGCTGTCTGGGGAGAAGCTTTCTGACTTCCTTAAACGTCTAGAACAGTCGTTGGCCAGAGTTGTGCAGAGAGGTGGTCTTCCTGTTGGCTGTACTGACAGAGTAAGGTTAGAACAGTTGTTGCGTGGTGCTGTTGCCTCTGACATGATGCTGGTCAATCTACGTCTTAGAGAGAGAAAAGATAAGCCCCCATCATTTCTTCAACTGTTGAAGGAAATCCGTACAGAGGAAGAATATGAGGCTACACGAAGGAAGCTTTGTCCTGTTGTGCAAAGTGCCTATGTAAAGCAGGAAGCTGATGCCAAACAGACAGAGATGCAACACCTGAAGGCTGAGTTAAAAGAGCTTAAGACCCTGGTAGCTGCTGTTGTGCCTAAGCCAGCTACCAGTGTTTCAGCTAACACAGAGAGAGTGTCCCCCAGTGTTGAAAACAGTGGTGAACACTGTTCTGACCAAGAAATAGCCTCGATGAAGAAAGAGTTAAAGCGCTTGCAACAGAAATTTAACAGCAAGGTTGGTGTGTCTCAAGCTGCTGTTTCTGCTGTGAAAATGTCAACACCAGCTGAAGGATCTCCACAGAGACCACAAAAAGTTCCTGAAGAGTATTTCTGTTACCGTTGTGGAGAGTCAGGACATTTTGCTGCAAAATGCCAAAACTCTGAGAATCAGGCTAAGGTGATAAAGAGACTAATTCATGCGCTGAAGTTGTCAAAGTCTAATCAGCCATCGGGTGAAGCCACCACCAGTCGGGTCAATTGCTCTGTCAAAGAAAGTACCGTTGACATGCCTGAAAATGTTGGTATTCCTGAAGGTTTGGTTGGGCCACCTAGCCTGTTGCCAATGAAAGTTAATGGAAAACCCTGTACTGCCTTGTTAGACAGTGGCTCCCAGGTGACCATTATATTTGAGCCATGGTACCAGCAGCATTTAGCTGATGTTCCCATTCAGCCAGTATCTGGATTATCCCTGTGGGGATTAAGCGAGACAGGAGTTAGCTACCCATATCGTGGGTATGTGGTAGTTGATCTTGAGTATCCGGCTGAGGTGCTAGGGACTAGCCAGACAGTAACTGTCCTTGCACTAATTTGCCCTAGTCCAAGAGCAGAAGACAAGACCTCAGTGATTGTGGGCACTAATGCTAGCCATGTTCGACGCTTAGTGAGCCAATGCAGAGATAGCAAAGTTGATGTCATGCGAGCACTGGGCCTTCGCGTTAGTGTGAGAGATGAGTCCATGTCTACAGGTGTTACTCTGGCAGCCCATGAAGATGATGAAGCTGGTCGTGTCCGGTGGATGGGACCTGGCCCTTTGCTCCTGTCTCCAGATGGTGACACACAGGTAGTGTGTAAAGTTGAGCTGAAGAAGCCAGTTGAGCAAGAAATCCTGATGATGGATTCTTCACCAGTAGCAACTTTACCGGCTGATGTCTTCATTCATCCGATGGTTGTGCCAAGTGGGGCTGTAGAAGTCAACAGTTTCCGAATAATGATCAAGAATGAATCAACAAGAGAGATTTCTATACCTGTGGGAACAGTGGTTGGGAGTATGTTCCATATTGATTCTGTTTCAACCATTCCTCCCAAAGAGATGGTGTCGTCTGACTTTGATGTAAGCTTGTTTGATTTCGGGGATTCCCCTATATCAGAACAGTGGAAAAACCGACTACGTCAAAAACTAGCCCAGAAGTCCCATGTTTTCTCAATGCAGGAATGGGATGTGGGATTGGCGAAAGGAGTGGAGCACCGGATCCGTCTGACGGACTCCAGGCCTTTCCGGCAGCGTTCTCGTCGACTACCTCCAGCAGACATCGAAGATGTGCGAAAGCACCTACAAGAACTGCTGCAAGCAGGAATAATAACAGAGTCACGAAGTCCCTATGCTTCCCCTATCGTCGTCGTTAGGAAGAAGAATGGTGCGGTAAGGATGTGCATAGACTATAGACTGTTAAACAGTCGAACAGTACCAGACCAGTACACAACACCATGCATTGAGGATGCTCTGAACGCCTTGACTGGGAGTCAATGGTTTTCTGTGCTGGATTTGCGTTCAGGCTATTACCAGATCGCAATGTCTGAAGAAGACAAGGACAAAACGGCCTTCATTTGCCCTTTAGGATTTTTCCAGTTCGAGCGGATGCCGCAAGGCATTACAGGAGCCCCAGCGACCTTCCAGAGGTTAATGGAGAAGGCCGTTGGGGATATGAACCTCCTGCAAGTCCTCGTGTACCTGGATGACCTAATAGTGTTCGGAAAAACACTAGAAGAGCATGAAGAGAGACTGTTAAAAGTCTTAGACCGTCTAGGGGAGGTTGGACTGAAACTCTCAGTTGACAAATGCCAGATATGTCTTCCGAGAGTCAAGTACCTTGGCCATATAGTGTCTGCGGATGGTGTGGCCCCCGACCCAGACAAGATAGAGGCTGTTACCACCTGGCCCATGCCAACAAATCTAAAAACGCTACAGTCGTTTCTAGGCTTTTGTGGCTATTACAGAAGATTCATACAGAACTATTCTGCAATCGTTAGACCCATGACCGAGCTCACCAAGGGCTATGCTCCCACTCAGAAGAGGAAAAAGTCAAGCCTTAGTGAGAGCAAAGTGTACCTGAAAGAATCTGAGCCTTTTGGAGACAGATGGGACAAGTCCTGCACAGATGCGTTCCACAAAGTTATCTATTGTCTCACACATGCACCTGTATTGGCATTTGCCAATCCGCAAAAGCCATACACTCTACATGTGGATGCAAGCTTGAAGGGACTTGGTGCTGTACTCTATCAAGAGCACCCTGAAGGCCTGCGTCCCATTGCTTTTGCAAGCAGAAAGCTGAGCACAGCAGAGGGCAACTACCCTATACATCAGCTAGAGTTCTTGTCCCTCAAGTGGGCTGTGGTGGACAAATTTCACGAATACCTGTACGGAGCAAGATTTACAGTACGTACTGATAATAATCCACTCACGTACGTGTTGTCCACTGCCAAGCTCAATGCGGTGGGGCATCGATGGCTCGCTGCCTTGTCCACGTATGAGTTTGATGTCCAATACAGACCTGGTCGACAGAACATCGACGCTGACCTACTTTCAAGGAACATGCCAGAGGTGGACGATGCTGGTTGGGTGACTATACCGCAGTCTGGAGTCAAGACCATCTGTCAGCATGTCTGCACCCCTGCACCTGCCCATACTGCCCCGGTATATGTCGCTCAGCTGGGCGCATCATCACTCTGTGTTCCTGACCTGTATGCCTATCCCACGCACATGGGGTTGGGGTCACTTGAGCTGATGTCTAAGCAGAGCCTCAGAAAAGCTCAAGAACAAGATGAGGCGATTGGACCAGCTGTCCAGGCCCTCAAGCATGGCCGCTGGCCTGAAGCTTCGACAAACTCTGAACTGTCCCGATTGAAAAGAGAAACAGGGAAGCTTTCCATGAAAGATGGACTGTTGTACCGTCTCAGTAAAAGACCTTCCGGAGAGGTGGTCAGTCAGCTTGTTCTTCCCAGGGAGTTTCGCCAGAGTGTCATACAAGCCTTGCATGATGACCTCGGACACCTTGGGCAGGAAAGAACTATTGACCAGCTCCGTAGCCGATTTTTCTGGCCTAAGATGTCGGTAGATGTAGAGGAACACATCCGGACCTGTGGAGAGTGCGTTGCCCACAAGACCCCTGCACAGAGAGCAGCTCCACTGCACCAAATTGTAAGTCATGGGCCTATGGATTTGGTGTGCATGGACTTCCTCTCCATGGAAACCGACTCAAAAGGCATCAGCAATGTTTTAGTGGTCACAGACCACTTCACACGATACGCTCAGGCGTTTCCAACAAAGAGCCAGAAGGCACCAGTTGTGGCAAAGGTGCTTATGGAAAAGTACTTTGTACATTATGGACTTCCCTCAAGAATCCATTCTGATCAAGGGAGGGACTTTGAGAGCAGAGTCATCAGAGAACTGTTGAGCCTTATGGGGATACGCAAATCACGAACCACCCCGTATCACCCACAGGGGGACCCACAGCCGGAAAGGTTCAATAGAACTTTGATTTCGATGCTTGGTACGCTAGGCCAAGAGAAGAAGCGAAGCTGGAGTCAGCATGTCCCTTATCTTGTCCACGCGTATAACAGCACCAAGTGTGACTCGACTGGGTACTCGCCATATCACCTGATGTTTGGTAGGGAGGCGAGATTGCCCGTTGACCTGTGTTTTGGAACATCCCCGGATGGCATAGAAGATGCTTGCCACACCCGCTATGTCTCAAAGCTCAAAGAGGACTTGAAGCAAGCTTACAAGTTAGCCTCTGCTGCTGCGGACAAGCGACACCAAAGGAATAAGAAGTTGTATGACCACCGAGTGACCTTTCAGTCAATAGAGGTGGGTGATAGAGTCCTGCTCCGGAACCTAGGCCTTAGGGGAAAGCACAAGCTGGAAAGTAGATGGAACCCTGAGCCTTATGTCGTCGTTGGGAGAATGCCAAACCTACCTGTGTTCAAGATCAGACGGGAGGATGGTAGACCAGGGACGAAAACCATGCACAGGGATCACCTACTGCCTATTGGACAGCTTGTTCGGATGCCATCAGCACCCCAGAGTGAAAATCCACCTGCTAGACCTAGGACCAGAGCAGCCACCAGAGAGAAGCAGAAGAACCAAATAGAACCTAGTTATGTGACTCAAGAGTTGCAAGAATTCTCCGACTCATCCTCTGACATGGAGTATTTCATCACTCATCGGGTTGCACCACCAACACCTGCCCGTAGAGTGTTGAATACTGCCAGGCCAGTAGTTGATGCTGATGAAGATGACCTAGACAGTATTCATGTCCCTGAGCCAGAGCGTGATCATGTATCTGAGCTAGTGCATGATCCTGATGCTGAATCAGGCCATGACTCTGATCTAAGAACAGACCCTGAAGATGAACCTGACAAAGAGAAAGATTCAGATTCAGGAGGGGATGAAGAAGATGACTCTGAACTTGAATCTGCGGAAGAAAGGGAAGAGGAATCTGAAGCTAGGGCTCAGGAAGATCTCAAGGATGCTGACACAGAGTCTGGTAAAGAAGAAGACGAGGCTGAAGTCTGTGAAGAAAGTCCAAAGACCAGAGCTGAGCCCAGACCAAAGAGAGCCATTAGGCCTACCATTAGACTAACATACGATGAGCCTGGTAGATCCACTGACAGGCCCTTAACTATAGTGCATAGGGGCATAGTCATTAAGATAGGGAAGCACTAAACACTTAGCTATTATGCCCAAGACTCCTTAGTGTAGTGTCTGGTGTGGACACAGACATTTTAAAAGGGGGAGGGTGTAACCCTGTTAAAATATTAAGAGTAGGTTCAGGAGAATTTAAGTTAAATAAATAAGTTCATAGTTTGATAAATAGTAATAAGTTAAAAAGGTTATAATTCATTCATTGAGTAATGTCCTGGTGTTCTTTGATAAAAACTAATTGCCTGTTGGGTAATGCGTGAACACATTTATGGAATGTCATTTCATAATGTTTTTGTTATTTACAAGTTGTAGTGAAATGTGTTGAGATGACTGACTAGTACTATGTTAAAAAAAAAAAAAAGACAAGTGAATGTATTTTATTATTTTGATTTCTGATGAGCTAATCACATTCCGGGTCAGAGGACAGGAAGTGAAGGGGTTACGTTTTTTTGCGGGGAGAGAGGAAGAAGAGATGGTGTTGAGGTGAACGCATGGAGCTAGTGTGCCAGAGTGATAAGTAAAAGAGTGTGAATAGTGTAACTTCAGTATTGTTGAGTACAAGTGTTCGACTAGAATACAACAGTGTATCTTAACAGTGTTTTAAGTCGGTGAGTGACCTGCTTCGCGGACCGAAAAGTGTTTTGAACTAGCAGCTAACTCAGTCGCTAGTGAAAGTGCATGGACTTTGCTAGTGCTAGCGACCAGCCAACCGGAGCAAAGTCTGTGTAGCTGCCCGATCAAGCATCGTTGCAAGGGACTCTGACGCCCGACAGCGTGTGCCGGTGGAGGATTCCAGTAACGGCTGCCTGTGTGGATCCGCTTCTCCTGCCTCTTCTCTCGTCTCCTCGCCTCTCCCTCACCTGCCTTTGATCTGGGTGTGACCAGCTACGTAAAGGTACCAGGTCTTCTTTTATTTTGCCATTAGGCGAAGCAGCCATTGGTTTTAGGCTACGACGCTCCCCAGCTTCATCTGGCCAGCAACGTGAGAACTGAGGGTTTTTTTCTTTTATTTCGTTTTGCCGGCTATAATGTTTTAGTTTATCTGGGCCCATAGGTATATGGTGTACGCAGTATTTGATTTGTTTGATGAAAAGAGTATATTGCAAAGGATTGAACTACTAATTTCTACTTTTCCATTTTCTAAGTAAATGATAATTATTTTTTACATAAACCATTGTGTTTATTGACTTTTTTTGGTGTGCTTCATAAGTTAATTCATTGCTATTGATGGTAATAGTTAACTGATGTGAAAGTTATTTTAGTTGGAAAGAGCATTTTGCTTAAAAGTGTAACAGTGATTTCAAGTGCATTGAATTTCATGGTTATTGGTTAAATATAGTAAGGTTACTGATTTATTACATTTTATTAGTTAAAAGTGCAAAACAAAACAGTGTAAAGGGAAATAAGTAAATGCACAAAACGTAAGGAATACAGAGTTTATTAGTTTAAATAGTTCATTACTTAAAGACAAAAGAACTCAGGTTAGCCACTTCTCATAATAGCCCTACCCGGCAGAGAAGCGCTACATACATATAACAGGATTTAAGCAGCTGTAGCATATTAGTATGTAAGCTATTTATATAATAAAATGGTGAAACACAATAAACTATTAAATGCAGAGAATATTATATTTATTAAACATTTTAGTCAAACAGGTCTTGACAGTGGATGAGTGTGAACATATATAGAACGTTGTGTGTCTCTCATTAAACATTAAATAAATATTGAACCTGGCCAAAGGACTAGAGATGAAAATCTGGTACATTTCATGTAAGTCTTTATTAATGTGCAATGTCCCTTTTTAAATAAAAACTTAAGATAGGAAGACGTGGGCCAGCCAGTAATGAGTAGCTGGATTTGTAGGTAAATTATAACGTGTGAACTTCAGAATAAAGTAATATAAAACATTATAGCCTTTATGATAATAAACCAAGTAGAAATTGATTCAAGAATCGTGTTCAGAGCTTCTTATGCACTAGATTTACTTTATTCCTGTAGCAGCCGCCATCATTAAAGCTTGTTAAGTTGCTTGATTCAAGACCTTGACTTTGGCAAAGATTTGATTGAATGTGACTCATCCTCAACATCCAATTTTAATGGATGAAGATCCTGGAACTTCCTTTATTTCTTTATATTTTGCTGCATAGCTACTGAATGAATTGATATGCACAGCATGTTATATTAAATTATTATTAAAATATAAGTTTTGCAAACTTCAAATTTCAGTAAATTCTTCTCACACTTTATTTATACGATACACTCTTGTTATTCTTCTTTTATTTAATTAGTTAAAGGCTGCGTGTGAGAGAATTTGTGACAACATACACATACACAACATTATTTTTCCATGTATTTTATTTAACACCTACACATTCATGACAAATGAATCCATTATAGTCATAATCAATGGAATCCAAAGCATTTACAATTGCGAATCAGGACCAGCAGTTGACAGATTCTTCCAGTATGAGCTCCATGGCAGTTACAGAACGTCCAGTCCCGGAGAGAAATAAGTGCACTTTAAAGATATTCAACAAGATTTCAGCGTACCAAAAGCACTCTTTTCTATTAAAATGTCAAATTGTAATTTTGCATGGAATAAAAACATTGTTTTTTTTACCAGAACCCTGTGTGAAATATGAGAACTAATCTGCAAAGAGTAAAAATAAATCAAGGTGAACAACTGCCTGGATTAAAGGGAACATTGAACTAGATTATTTTATTTTGACTTCACATATGCTGCTGCAAGTTTGTTATTCACCAACACCTTCACAAAACACTTTAATGACAGCAGCAGTTTTAAATGATCAATAATCATTATTCTTTCAAGGGAACAAGCCGGACACTGTGTTTTACACCTCAGAAGCAGTTACACAGCCACGATCGTAGGAAAATAAAAAGGTAAAAGAATATCAAACACAAAAATAATCTCACTAAATACAACCATCAAATGAAATATAACAACCAAACACATGTTTTAAGTCAGTATTCGTGCCATGTCTCCACGGTGCTTCGGGTGGTTTTTCTCCTCATTAACGCAGCCAGGTGCACTGATGAAAACTGGAATCTTAACAGGTGAAATTTGCCTAAATTTGATTGACTCCAGAGCCGCCGAGGAGTCTGGGAAACACAGATTCAGGTATTTATAGGCCCGCCGCTGTCCGACCTATGACTCACGCTGAATCATGGGAAGATGCACTGAAAGAGAGGAACGCCACACAGTCGACGTAGTCTGGAAAAAGTGAGTGTCGCAGGAAAAGTTACGCAAGAGCTCGACTGGAAACGTAAAAAGCGAGGTTGGTACGAACGTCCAAACAGACAGCAGATATCTACGAAGAATGTGACAGTTTAGTTAGTTATTTAATTGGTTAATTAATAAGTTAGAATTCTTCTGACCACATCACAGGGAAAGGTGACACTGCATTTTACACATATCATCACACAACAACGTATACGTCTGCTGTTTTTATCCTATTCAATCAGCGATTTATTTATTTTTTGCAGGAGATTTTGAGCGAGTTAGTCCAGGTAATTGTTTTTTAAAGTTAAAAAAAGCAACATAAGTTTGAGATTAACGCACCTAAATGTTGTGGATGGGGACAAAAAAAAACTAAAAAGCTGCATCACATCACAGGGCTGCAGCCAGTGTATATTTATTTCCTGAAGTTTCATTTGATTTAAATTTTCCCTCTAGGCTACATTTCAGTAAAAATGTTGAAAAACCAAATCCATAAAGAACCTAATTATCATGTCTCACATGCTTTTATTACAGAGCTGAGTTGTTAAAAGTGAAAGTAAACTCACCGCTGTTTGTAAATCTCTATTGTCTGCAGTGAAAGTAAACTCACAGCGGTGAGTTTACTTTCACTGCAGACAATAGAGATTTACAAACCATTTTCCCAGAGGGAAGCACTCAGATCTGAAACAGACGGTTGAAGAGGGATGTTTACAAGTTTTGATTTGATCATAGTTTACAGGGAATCTTTCAATTAACAGAACGTCATTATGGATACGGGGCGAACGTCTTATCTCGTGACCACAGCCCAGGCAGCAGACCTCGCTTCTCTCATTGATAACTCATCTGAAAGTGAGGTTTCTGCTTTTAGTACGTTGGGACTCAAACATCACACGACGCGTTTAAGAACTGGCGATGGGCTCAGCTTCCTCTAAAGGTCCCAGATCACAGGAAGTGAGATTTTGATAGGTTTCATAGAGAAATGCAATCAGTCAAAGCTGTGACCTCACAACTATTCACACCCCCCCCCCCTCCAAACAAGTCAGCTAAACCGATGAGAGGCTCAAAAATATTGATTAGTGAGAAAGACACAAACAAGCTTTTCATTCCTTAGAGTTCAGAGCGAGGCCACAGATATATCTTGTTAGAGAAAACGCATTTTCCAACTAAAATCAAGAGGGGAAAAAAAAAGTACTTAAAAGCTGAGAAACATCGAAAACTAAATTTCCTCTTATACAACACATTTACTTGATTGGAGAACCAGCCTGGGGATTGTTCAGTAGTACAGACAAAATGGGGATGGACGATGTTACGGTGTTAGTTTCTGTACGTGAAAAAACTCTTCAGTGCTGTCACATTCCTTTTGTACATGGGAGCAGATATATGTGTATTTATATAGTGTCATAATAAACGTTGCCACAAGAACTGAAATCAAAGTTTCCTGAAACTGCCTACGTGCATTCAGTGCCTTAAGTATGGGAGTGAAAAAGTGCATAAAATGTCTTGGACAAAACAGACAAGAAAAAAAAATGGAACAGCCGTCCAACAAAGAGTTTACCTGTAAAATCTAACGATGCCTCTTAAAATGTATTATTCATTTACTATATATATACACCAACTTCTTTTTTTTTTTGACGCCTTTCGCTGGTTTTTGTGGTGACGCTTAATGACTAGATATGACCTTAACCCATAAGAACCCACACCCATTTATCCTTAGAGGAAAATTATATGGGTTATACCATAGACCAAGTGGGCCACATAGAACACAAGTTTTTCAGAATAATAGTTTTTATTCCCAAAGATCTGTATTTTGTCATATTTGACATTAGTGGTGAACATATTCCATTTTAGGATGATTAGTTTATGTCACTTTGGGACTTAATCAGTTAAGTTCAGACATAAAACCTCATAATGGAGAGTCTGGGGGAACCAAATTCTTGTTACACCGGTGTCACTGTGGGTTCTTATGGGTTAACAATACCTCATAAGGAGGTGTGTGTCTATTGTTGCTATGGCGAGTATAGGTAAGCACTATGTGAGCGTGCAGTATTAAAAGGAGGAAACGGAACGTTAGCTGATCTCACTGGAGCAGCAGCATGCTGGACACGAGCATCAGGAGGGAGGAGAGGAGCTGGACCGCGCCGCGGCCCAGCGGGCTGCAGCGGTTGGGCATGGCCTGCTGCTGCTCCGCCTTCCGCTCCTGCAGGAACTGCGCCGAGTACGCCATGTATTCTTCCACGCAGCGCCGCGCCTTCAGCTGCTCGATCAGGGCGGGGTAGCCGATCTCCTCGATGCTCACAGTGTCGTCGTCCTCCTCTTTGGCCGCGGCGTCCTCGGCCTTGAGCAGGTCGGTCCGGTTCATGCAGCGGTCCATGAACTTCTCGTAGGTCTCGGCCCGCGGCGGCGGCCTGTACACGTAGTCGCGGCCGTAGTCCTTCTGGTCCGTGGACTGGGTGCCGTAGCGGCGGTACATGTAGCTGTTGTAGTACTGCTCCTCCTCCGGGCTGCGGAAGCTGAAGTGGGGCCGGGGGAAGCGGCCCAGCCCGTAGCCCACCGCCATGCCGGCCACGGCGCCCACGCCCGCCGCCACCATGGCTTTCTTGGCGAAGCCCGAGGACTTGGGCTTGTAGCCCATGTTCTGCACGGACTGGGAGAAGGGGGACCCCCCCATCCCGTAGCCGCCGTGCCCGTAGCCGCCGCCACCGTAGCGGGGGCTCAGGATCTTGTTGTTGGGGTTCCAGTTGGGGTGGCTGCCTGGGTAGCTGCCGCCCCCGGCCGGGTAGGCGCCGCCCCCAGCTGGGTACCCGCCGGGCGCCCCCCAACCTGGCCCTGTGTTCCCGGTTCTGACTGGGTAGCCACCTCCTGGGTACTGGTTAGGGTAGCCCCCAGCAGCTGGATAACCCCCAGCAGCTGGATAGCCACCTGCGGGGTTCCGGTTTGGATAACCCCCGGCAGCTGGATAACCTCCGGCAGCTGGATAACCCCCAGCAGCTGGATAACCTCCTGCAGGATTCCGGTTTGGATAGCCGCCAGCAGCTGGATAACCTCCGGCAGCTGGATAACCTCCGGCAGCTGGATAACCGCCGGCAGCTGGATAACCGCCGGCAGGATTCCGGTTTGGATAACCACCAGCAGCTGGATAACCACCGGCAGCTGGGTAACCACCGGCAGCTGGATAACCACCGGCAGCTGGATAGCCCCCCGCAGGGTTCTGGTTGGGATAACCCCCAGGATTCACCCTGCCGGCGTTCTGGTTGGGGCTGCCGCCGGCCCCCGGGTAGCTGGCGGGGTTCTGCCGGGGGTACCCCCCGCCCCCCGTGTTGGTGTTGTGGGGGTAGCTGCCGCCGGACGGGTAGGGGTTGGTGTTGCGGCCCCCGGTGCTCGTGGGCTTGGAGCGCGTCTTGCTGCTGCTGCTGCTGCTGCTCTTCTTGGCCGCGGCGATGCCAGCGTTCAGCAGCGACGTGACAAGCAGGGACAGCAGCAGCGTCGCACACCACCGCTCCATCATGGCCCTGGGGACAAAATCGCAGGTTGTGAGCATAAAAAGAAACAAGTCGTGTCACACATTTCATAATAAACATGAGCTACAATTGATAATTATCATATTATTCTATAGCAGCACATATCATTTGGAGCTATAATTAATAGTAGGGAGTCTTTCAATATTCATGTTCTGCTTCCTATAAATTGTATGATTCCTATTCTTCTACATAATAATACAAAAATGTAACTACTTTAATAAGTTTTCTAAATGTATGTTCATCATTGACTGACTTAAATATAAATAAATGTAATTTGAATTCATATGAATATAAGCCTTTGTATTTTTTCCCCTTAAATAAAAATATATTGGTAATTAAATGCAATGTTTATGCCTTAATAATAAACTGTATATCACATGTGGGCCCTAGGGAGGCATCAGCTAGCAGGGATCTTAAAAAAAACAAGCTAGCAAATAAATAAATAATCTCACTGTTTCCTTTTTTTTCTTTAAATAAAATCAAAGATATTCCGGCGCAGCGTAATTTATCTTATTCGCTCATTCGATGGATTAAAAAAAATATTGAAAAGAGCTAGAAACAAGAAACTAATTATATAAGAGGTGTTTTCATGCTAAATACAGAGGGTAAATTACGGTTTCCATTGCATCATTGCCCCCATAGCCGTTAGCTTCTAAGATAAAATCAGTCCTATTGTCATAATAACGGACCCGAGGCCACTTTTGTTCTATTTGACCTTAAACAAATAACCCACATTAAACCATTACATTGGGTATAACCGCGTTCTATCTCACCGTGAATTGACGCTTTGTCTTCGACGTTAATTCGGTTTATTGCGCTGTTTGTGCCGTTGCCGTTGCTGCCTCTCGGCTCCGTTATGGCCTGGGTCGGTGGCTGGGTTGGGTGCGCTCGATTTGACGCACAGCCAGTACCCGTCCGGGAAGACGAAAAACTGCAGTGACTCCGCATTCTACACCGCTGTCCTATTCATTTATTAATCCTCTTTAAGTAATTTACTAAAATAAGAAAAAAAATATATATATAAGCCTGATGAGCCTTTATATTCTAGTAGGGTTTTTAGTTTTCTTTTACCAATAAATTGTTAATTAATAACATTTTATATAGTGATCAGAACAAGCAAATAAAGAAAAACGTCAGTCAGTGTGTCACTTTTATCCAGTTTAAGTTGTGTATGTGCACACGATTACTTTTATTTATTAAATTCTAAATATGCTGTAATATATATAATATGCTATTAATATGATAGAATGCACCATATTATATAGCCACCAACGACCGCCCCACTGTCATCAGAACAAGTGCACTTCCGACGCCATGTCCGACGCATACGTAATTGCTTTTAGCACCGTCTGCTGCATTCACGTGGTGGCGGGGAAAAAGGAAAGAAATTCAATATATGCCTGAAGATTAAACTATAGTTAACATTTTTTCTCCTTTCATTCGTTTAAATACGTTGTATTTGATTAGATGTTATGTAATCTCGTTTGTTCTTCTGTGTACAATGAAAAAAAGAAACTTTTATTAAGTCACATACTGCATATCAACAATACTCTTATAATTTATAACATGGTATTGGGTTTTAACTGTAAGTTGTTATCTAGATAGACACATGGTAGTTATTTATTAGGATCAAACCTGATTTATTAGGATCAAACCTGATAAAGTGAGGTAAAGTAATACTTATTTTATTTTTTAGGAAATGTAATTTGCATTCAGGAAGAGGGACACGCAACCACAAATATTTAAAACTGGAGAGAGCTGTCAACGTGTTGTTCAGTCACTCTGAGTTATAAAATATATTATTTCCTTCCGTTTCTGTTGCCCCCCTGATTACGACTTTAAAGCGCACGGGAAAAATTCCGGAAATCTGAGCACCCGAGGAGCACATAAATGCGCCGTAACCCAACCGCCGAGGGCGCGCGCTGATTGGACGAGGCGGGCTGGCCGTGACGTCGGGATTGTAAAATCGTAAAAAAAAAAACAAAAAAAAACGCCCGTATGTACTAGCGGAGAGGAGGCAACATGTCGGGAAGCCGCCGCGAACCCAGCGGAGGAACCGCGTTCATTTTGAAGCCCGCAGCCGGAACATAAGACCCGACGTTAGCGCCACGGAGACGACGAAGACTGCGGTTAACCCGAGCTCGGAGCGACGTCTCTCGGAAGCGCGCCACCGTTTCACCGAAGCAGGGTTGTGAATGGACTGGTAACTATAGCGACAAGTCAGCCGCGGGCTCCAAGAAGAAGAAGAAGCCGAGTGAGGAGGCGAGGCGGCCGGGGTAGAGAAGAGGGCCAGCGACGGAGGGGGGGATTTAAACCAGAGACGGGGCTGCTGCTGCTGCTTCTCGTTGCCGGGGGATGTTATCCGTACTGTCTTATGGCAGACTGGTAGCCAGGGCTGTCCTGGGCGGACTCTCTCAGACGGACGGCCGCGACTACAGCCTGGTGTCCGCCAGCTGCGGCTTCGGCAAAGACTTCCGCAAGGGGATCCTGAAGAAGGGGATGTGCTACGGGGACGACGCCTGCTTCATAGCGCGGCACCGGGGTGCCGACGTCCTGGGTAAGCGGCGTAAAAGATGTGCCTTCGGGTGACCTTCAGTGATCCGTCCTGCACGTGTGGACGAGAACCCCCCCCAACCCCACTTCCTTCCAACTTTAGCGTTTTATTTTTTATTTTTGGGCAGCTAACGCTACTAATATAAAACTTCAGATGACGCGTTGCGCTGTAGCTGCCGTTATTTCCGCGCATAACGCGCATTTCTGCGACGTTACGCGGGTTGTTTTGAGGTGAAACGCCGAATGACCTTTCACCTACATAAGCCGCGTTGCCGGCGTTGTTCGCCGCGAGACGCGGAAACTCGTCGGGTTTCGACCGCGTAGACTCGGCTCGGTGAGACGCGTGAAAGCGCAAATATAACGCGGCCGTTTCCGCGGCGGCAATGTCTCGCAAAGGTCAATATGGTTGAGCAAGGAGGCAGCCATGTTGCTAACGGCGCTAGCTTCGCCGCTTTGTCCTCGCCGCCCAGCTGACAGGAGGGTAAACACAGCCCAGCGTTTCACACACCACGTGGCATCGTGTGTACGTCTTTATGCGATTTTATTCCCCCCCCCCAAGGATAATCTGCTTCATTCAGCGTTTTGTGAAATGTTTTAAATTCAGATATTGACAGTTCTGAGTGATAAAACTCCCTCCTCTAAATGCTGAATCGCTTTAATGAAAAAGACGCTTGACTTTGCTTTGGCAGCAACGGATGCAGCAAAATGTGGGTTTTTTGTATGTGTGTGTCTTCAGTTTGTTATTTGTGGTCAAAAAGAAAAACGAAACCAACATTTATTTTTTTTCACCGGGCATGGAAACAATGTGAATGGTTTCACTTTGCCATTCAGTCTTCTGGTTTCTGTTATATTTATTTTTTTAAAAGGAAATGTCAGTCAAATGAGTGAGTTAGAGAAAAAAAAACAGCCACAAAGAAATGTAATTATTATTATTCTCTTTCTTTTCTGCAGCTCTGAATTTCTACAAATCCCTTTTTTTATCTGAATCAGCTTCTTTGTTAAAATATGCACACATACACAAGGATTTCTGTCTTTGTTCTTGTATTAACACAGAAAAGCTCAACCAACAAAAGCACTACAGAAAAGACAATTAAGCAAACAATATAGGCTGAAGTGGGTTTCTAATATGTACAACACTGTTATATACGTAGTTATTGTACAGTATTACGTTCATACAAAGATTATTTTGAAAGATAAAGGGTGAATAATCTGAGCTCTATGGTTTGGCCACCTTTCAACTTTCTACTATGCAGATATAAGAAATGTAATATTTTTAATGATTCTGATCTCAACGTTCTAGTCTAGTATATTTACATTTCTGCAACTTATTCTATTATTTGATTAATATTTTTAACAGCATGAATGTGTTTTTGTCTACCAGAATAGCTGTGGTCAGTAACAGCTGCTGCATTTAAACAGGAAGCTGAACACAATGAAACAGGCCGTTGCAGAGCAAATCAAACAGAGCTGATTATTACTTTTATTATAGTATTTCAGTCAAGAATATTTTTCGTCATCCAGGTGTAGCAGATGGCGTCGGTGGCTGGCGTGACTACGGCGTCGACCCGTCCCAGTTCTCCGCCACCCTGATGAAAACGTGTGAGCGGCTGGTGAAGGAGGGACGCTTCACCCCCAGTAACCCGGTGGGGATCCTGACCACCGGCTACTACGAGCTCCTACAGAACAAAGTTCCCCTGCTCGGTAAGAACACTGCGCACACTGTCTCAGAATAAGGAAAAACCCACACGCATTACATTAGTACACACAGCCACAGGCGAAGTGAGTCATTCTTCCTATGTATAGCTATAGTCTTGGAAATAAATAACATAGCTGCAGTATGAGTCACTCCGTGAGTGGCTGCTCCACTTAGAGAAATGCAGAATATATAATAAGGCAAAGTGCTTGCAGAAGAATGAGCAAATGGGTTAAAGAATACCCTCTATAGGGGTATTTTAGCATTTAATTTTTTTTATCAAAGCCAGAGTGGTTGGTTATGATTAAAATAGCCTCAGACCTGGAATCCTACTGAGTGATGTAAGGCCAACCTGATCAGGCTGTGATTTGCGGCGCTTTCCACTAGGAAGCTGAGACTCTGTGACCTCACTTTTTACGCGAGGTCGGCCTGTTGTGTCCTGGCAGAGCTCCAAAAGGTCAAGAATCCATCTGTAACCAAAAACCGGCACGAGGGTTGAGGAGATTTTTAGAAGCAAGAGCACGTCACATGAGTGACAAAGGTCACATTGCTTCTGAGGCGCCGTACTAAACTCGGCCAGAGCGGACACCTCATGTTTATCCCCCTCCCCTCTGTCACATGTTTGACACCACTTTCTGAAACAGAAAGGTGTGTGTGTGTGTGTGTGTGCGTGTGTCCTTCCGTGTTCAAGGTTACAGCTCTCAAAGCTGTAGTCACTGGGGAACTGGGACATGACCCTTGTTAGTTTTCCTTCCTCTTTTTTTTTTTATCCGATTGCATTAATAATCAGATTTACCACGATAGACGCATTCAATTTCACAAGGAATGTGCAAATAAAGGTGGTGATGTACTGGCTGGGCAGCATTCTACATAAATTCAACTTGTGCTTCTTTTCCTCTACTGGATAGATTTAAGGTTTAGGAGCTGCAGTCATTGCTGGTTTTAATAGTTGAAAAATTGTTAAAGGTGTTTTTTCTTAAATGCAAATTTTCTGGTTCTAGCCTCTCAAACAAATTAGATTTCTATAGTTTTCACCAAGGTTAAACAAATGCACAATTCCATATTTGTGTAATATTTGATTTTTTACAATAATCATATTCAGCATGTACTTACCCCAAACCTCACACACCCTTCAGACCAATATAACAAGCAACAAATAATGGTTGGAAAGATGATGAAGTCTTTTTAAAATAAAGTTTTAAATGCAAATTATCAGGTCTCTTAGAATGTACAATTTGTGTGCAATGTTGGTTTCATGTCATTTAAAAGTCCATTTGTACCAATTTTTTTTAAATACAAAATGTCTAATCATGAATGAGTGATATATTTTAAATAGTTTTTTATCTAGAGTATAAAACTAGTTGATGGCATGTGTTTTACATTTTTAAAAACTTGTACAACTAGTACCATGTTACAGGGTAACACCACGGTGGTTTTCCTCCTGTGTTTACAGGGAGCAGCACGGCCTGCATCGTGGTTCTGGATCAACGGAGTCACCGGCTACACACGTGTAACCTCGGCGACTCGGGCTTCCTGGTGGTCCGCGGCGGCGAGGTGGTCCACCGGTCGGACGAGCAGCAGCACTACTTCAACACGCCCTTCCAGCTGTCCATCGCCCCGCCGGGAGCCGAGGGCGTGGTGCTCAGCGACAGGTCGGTGCCCCGCCGGCCCATCAGCGCCTTTTTAAAGCGATGAATGAGAAGCAATTTAAAGCAGCTCAGTGCATGTGGTGAATCCCGCCTCACACACACACACACACATGCACTAACACACTGGCAGGTGCGGTCATGACTTTCAGACAATGTTTGCAGATTAAACAAGACCTGCTTTGGTAAACCAGAGTGTGTGCAGGTGTACACAGTTTCACTGGACAAACCACGTCATGCATCTGCAGAGCTGCTTCACTACGCCGTCGTTTTTCTTACATCACCTGCACGGAAAATCCTCCAGTTCATTGTTTTATTTGATATATATATATATATATATATATACTCTTATCACATACATTAATCAAATAATCAGTCATCATCATGTGACCATTGGGGAAAATGTCCTGTTATGTAATATCTTAAAGCATTAAGCTCCAATGCTTCTAGGTATGACACTGACGACATACCATAAATGTCAAATGCCAACACTAAGGGAACATGAGAACAACTTGCTAAACACTGAGACAACGCACGCGTGTCAAGAATTTGCTTCTCTGTCACATGTTGTCAGTGCGTAACGAGGCCGGACAGGCATTCTCACACGTGGGAGGTATCAGTCGTAAGAATGTGCAGCATTTCAGGATAAGAAAGTGTCCCCCAATTAATATTTCAAGCACAATATACTCAAGCAAGCCATTTAATTAAAACTTTTATTCCATTAAGCAGGCCTTTTTTATTCAAAGTTGGTAACCAGCTTAACCTTCTCCTTTTTAAGGTGCTTTTATGACTTTTATGACACTTAAAAATAAAAACACTCAAGACGCTGCTGCGGCAATATGAAGGTTAAAGGCTCCAGTGATATAAACTCCAGTCTGAAGTTTGGTGCCAGCAAAGCTTTCTGCGTCTGGCAAAGACGAGCCGCTGTCGGATTAAAACGTGACTTTTGACCCGCTTCACTCCATGCAGTAAACGGTTTACAGCAGCCTGGATGCAGCATGCTCCTGTTTCACTCGTGACTGATTTTTCCTTGCCCCCCCCTTCTTCTAGCCCTGACGCCGCCGACAGCTCCTCCTTCGACGTGCAGCTCGGGGACATCATCCTAACGGCGACCGACGGCCTCTTTGACAACATGCCAGACTACATGATCCTACAGGAGCTGAAAAAACTCAAGGTGTCTTTGCTTATGTCGCCATGATCATACATTATCACATATCTGTAGGCCACATGATTACAGGGTTCCTGCAGGGTCCTAACAGCATCCAAATGAATTTGCAATTAATTACATAAAAAGAGTTTGATATATGGGTCATCCATTATAATTTTAATGACATAAATGTAGCAACAGAATTTGTCATTGCCATAAATTGTGTGTAAGCGAAAAGAAATTGTAATATTCCTCAGGAACCAAACTACAAGGAAGTTGGCTCAGTATTAAGTTTTGAGAAGGCTTGACTTTAACTTCAACAATCCTGTAGAAACCCTGACTTGTTTAGAGATGCGTCATGTTTAACATTTTAATGCTTTTGCTCATTTCAGACTACCAACTATGACAGCGTCCTGCAGACTGCTCAGAGTATTGCAAAGCAAGCACACGACCTTGCCTACGATCCCAACTACATGTCCCCTTTTGCACAGTTTGCCTGTGACAATGGCCTGAATGTAAGAGGTGAGTAGGTCCTTCTGTAATTAGGATTATTGATTAATTGGGCGAAATGTAAAATGAAAAAAAAGAGTCTGACTTTTTCACTCAGGATTAAGGTGTTTTTTTTCCCAGATGTGGCAGCATCAGCAGGAGATGATTAAGTCTGAAAAATCACTTTTGTCAAAAAAAAAAAACACTGACATTGGCCATTATTTTGAAAGGGCGAAAAATATCACAAATTAATACAGTCTTCATTTATAATTTAATGTTTTTAAATTCAGTTTTGTATTTACTTTTTCACTTCCCCAAGCATAATTATTTCTGGATGTCCTTTTACTGTAACACGTCTCTGAATTTCCGCCTCATTATGTACATGAGGGCTCACTTCCTCTCACACTCTCTCCTTGTCTCGTTCTGCAGGAGGGAAACCGGACGACATCACGGTGCTGCTGTCTATCGTGGCTGAATACACAGACTGAAAAAGTGTGTGTGTGTGTGTGTGTGTGTGAGTGTGTGTGTGTGTGTGCGCGCGCTTGTGGGTGTGTCTAAGAGTGTGTGTGGGTGTGTGCGCTTTCTGGGGCTGATCTTCCCGTCTGCCTGAGTCTTCCACCTGCAGCCCTCTGAGAGAGAAAAAAAAAATTGCACTGCGTCCTGTGGGCTGATGGGAAAAGGCCCATCAACACACACACATACACACACTCCCCACCACGGGGGGGGGGGCGAAGTCCATCTCTGTGTGTTTTTTTTTCTCCCCGCCCTCCTCGTTCTCTTCCTCCCTTGTTTTGCTCGGATCGGTTGAGGGGGAGCAGGCAGCTAGGACTTTTCTTCACGTTGACCACGACGCAGGAGGAGCACGGCGGGGGGAGGAGACACCGTTCAGCCTCTCACATCTTGTTGCGTGGCGTCGACTGGAAACGAGGCGGAGGGCCTTAAAAAAATCGAGTTTGAAGAAGCGGCACTATAAGAGGAGTAAGCCATGGTTTGGGATTCTAATGAGCGTAGTCATAGTTGACCATTGACTCTGTTCCACGTGTTAAATCTGTTCCATGTTGTAAAGTGATTTTATTTTATTTTATTTTTTTTTTTGAATAAAGCATATAGACGGGGCTGAGGAGGCTGAAGTTGGGGAATCATTGGGTGTTAATGGAGACAGAAGCTGGGTTCGGGAATGTGAACGATGATGAATTTTGTCCTAAAGATGAAACGTGTGTTTCGAGCCAACGTGAAGGTTAATCAGATTGTATGATGATTGGCGGCGGGGAGCTGTCTGTGCGCACATCCAGATGAGTTGTAAATATATATTTGTGTCTCCGGGGCTACGTCCCGGCCTTTTTCTGTCGAGCTGTCCACGTCGCTATCGGGAAGATGTACACACATGCGCTCATGAATATATTTTCTTGTATAGATCTCAATCTTTGAAGTGAGCTTTAGCAATCCCACACTTCCACTCGCTGAAACGAACAACGACGATTTGCTGAGATTAGACGGCCGCAGCGTGAGTGAGTGATCGATCGTGTAAATGTGAGAGGTTTGTGATTTGTGTTTTATTTAATGTTAATATTTGTTATCTCACAAAAAGCTAAAGCTAGCATCTGGTCATGCTCACAATTGCGATGATAGGTCAGGTGTGAAATTAAAGGAAGAGATGTTAATTTTTTTTTTAACATTATATGGGTTGTTAAAGGTGAAGATTGAAGTGTGTGTGTGTGTGTGTGTGTGTGAGATGGATGACAAAAATTCTGTCTGAGAATCAGATGTGTGAATGTAAATGTGTGTGTCAAATGTTTTTTTAATTTTTTTTCCTCATTTCCTTTTTGTCCCCATTTCCATTTGTTTGCTGGTTCTCTAGCGTGCGTGTGTGTGTACTTGACATGAACCTTGTAACCATGATTGTAAAAGGCTGCATGTGCGTGCAGGATTTAATCACATGACATTAATCAAAGACGTCAATAATGCTGTTCCGTGGTATCATGGTATCGTCTTAACATCTCGCTCCGGCGGTTCGTTTCCGTGTCTTTTAACGGTTTAAAAAAAAAAAAAAAAAATCACCAAAGACACAGTTTCTTTGCGTACGTCATAACGTTTTGTTCATCACAAACATCATGCAGCAATTCTGTAAATCCCTCCTGCTCCCAGTCTTTGTACGAGGGCGAGAAGTGTGAGTGGAGTCCTTAAAATCTTTTTTTTTTTCCTCTGCCTGTAGAACAAAGGTTGTGGTTGTATGTGACTGGTTATCTGTAACAAAAAAAAGTAGCAGGCCGGTTTCTGAAAACCAAAGAAGGAAAGCCATATATATATATATATACACTTTAAGTACATGATTAGGGCTTTGGAAGCAGAGCTGTGAAGTTGTTGGAGACCAATAACGTCACTGTGTTGTTCATCTAACAACTGAATCCACTTTTTTGTTTTCCCCCATTAATTCCTATTTTCCTGCACGGTGAAGATCATTATTCACATATTACCCTGTTGTTTCTGTCTTATCTATAGGCACCATTCATCTCACACAGTTTTTTTTTTTTTAAGAATGGTTAGTGTATGAAGGCTCTGAGCATTCACTTGTGTGTCCCGTATATTTGACAGAGAGGCGACCTTTATGCAGGAGGAGGCGGTGGTGAGACAGGCAACGGTGCTGTGAACTTGGTGAGACAGTTTCAGCCTTAACAAAAAAAATAGCTAGACCTGTAATCACGAGGCCTTTCCTGTTGTCGCCGGCTTGTGTCGTGTGTCGCCCGCTGTTTGACGTGAACCGTACCCCCCCCACGTCTTTTTCTCTCCCGTAAAAGCCGCTCTCTGAAGGTGCTTCTGCCGTCTGTGTGTGGTACGATTGTTCTGTTCCCGGCAAGCGATGTTTGTTTGTTTTGCGTGTGAAAGATTCACCTCTTTGTCTACAGTGTAACAATGCAGGTCTAATTTATGTAAATATGTTTTAAAATATGTACAATATTTAAATAAAGAATCTAGTATTTATACAAAATCAGCTTGAGTGGTTTCATGATGCAGTGCAATGATTAAATATTGTTTCTGTTTTTTTTTTTTAATGCCACAATTCTCTTGTTTTAGCTTTTATATATCAATATTTTTCTGATTTATTTTGACTTTTTATGATCTGTAAAGTACATTTCTCTGGCTTGTGGACAGTTGAACTGGACAAGATAAAATTGAGGATACATCTTTGACTTTGAGAAATGAGCGAAGGACATTCTTCATCCACTTTACAGATTAATCAAGAAAATAATCAACAGTGTATAAATTGGTTTATTGCAGTAAATAACTCACTATTAATTGTTAGTTTTTAACTTAAACATGAAGAGTTTGTTTCTTTTTAAAGTTAAGCGACTAACTGGATCCCCACATCAAGAAAATGAACGGCATGTCTGTTATTTTTATATTATAATTTACAGATATTTTAATACTGTTTGCTGTGATTCTTAAGTGCAAATATGGAATTGGCCCAAAGATTTTATTTTTATGACATCGATTTTTATTTTTATATTATACAAAGTGTAAAAATAAATATTTTAGAATCCACACTGACTGGTAAATTACCTTGACAATGTTAAAATGCTGCTTATGTCAATGAAATTAAAAATCCAGTGATACGTCAGTAAAATGTATTTCTATGGAAATTTCAGATAAAATCAAAGTGGTTTGCAGCAAGGATAGAATGATTTTTTTTTTGTTTTTTAGACATTTAAAAAAGGCACTTTAATGCACATGTAGACATTTGAAAAAGGCACTTAAATGGATATTTAGATGTTCAAAAGAGGCCTTTTATTCCATATCAAGACATTTAAAAAATGCACTTTAATGCACATGAAGACATTTAAAAAAAAAAGGCATTTTAATGCATGTTTATACACTTACAAAAGGCACTAAATGCATATTTAGACATTTAAAAAAACACTTTAATGCATGTTTAGACACTTAAAAATGCATTATAATGCATATCCAGACATTTAAAAAAATACTATAATGCAGAATAAAGACATTTAAAAAAAAAAGCCATATAATGCATATTTAGACATTCAAAAAAAGGCGCTTTGAAGCATGTTTAGACATTTTAAAAATGCACTTTAGGGCACATGTAGACATTTGAAAAAGGCACTTTAATGCATATTACAGCATGTTTAAAAAAAACACTTTAATGCACCAGTAGACATTTGAAAAAGGCACTTTAATGCATTTTAGTGCACGTTTAAAATAGGCACATTAATGCATATTAGTGCACGTTTAAAAAGGCACTTTAATGCATATTAGTGCATGTTTAAAAAAGGCACTATAATGCATATTAGTGCACGTTTAAAAAAGCACTTTAATGCATATTAGTGCACGTTTAAAAAGGCACTTTAATGCATATTAGTGCATGTTTAAAAAAGGCACTTTAATGCATATTAGTGCACGTTTAAAAAAGGCACTTTAATGCACGTATAGACATGTGAAAAGGGCAGTGGTCCGTCACCCCCTTTGCATGCACATATAGAACCATCTCTGTTCCAACTCTATTCATAGATGGTGTGCACTGGGCCTGTTGGGACTCTGGGGGGCAGCGTTTAGTCGCCGGACGTCTCGCTTCCTTATTTTCCTTGTTCGCAGCTTCGTGCTGAAGCAGCAGAGATTGTGTCAGCTGACAGCTGTGTGATGCTAGCTCCTCGATGCTAACAGCATGCTAGCTGCCTTACCAAACACACACTTTGCTGACACAGCGAGCCGCGTTTCACTCCCTTAATAGTGGTTTTGTTTTATTTAATTTTATTTTTTTTCGGGGCTCAAAGTCTCGTCTAAAGGATTTATTCGTTTATTTATTTATTTATTTTTCTACCATGACACACAGGAAACAAATCTTCCTAGCAACCGCTAGCTAGCCGCGGCTACAACTCGGGCTGAACTATGTGAGCCGAGTCCGCGGTTAAATGGCACAAACCGGGCACAGCAACGGCGTCTACGTGCGGGACGGCGGCCCCGCACCGAAGCCGGCGGAGAACGGCGCCGAGCCGGAGGCCAACGGCGGCGTCACCGCCGGGGAAACACCGGTGGACAGGTACGGATTCACCGGGGGAGCGCAGCAGGTCTCCGGCCAGTCGTAAGTGGACTTTCCCTTGTCTTCATCTGTCTGTTCGTTCGTCTTTTTTTATTACAATAATCTTAATAAACATAATTAACTTCGGTTCAATGGAGGGAGAAGCTGACATTTCATTCATCAGCAAAAACCTAAACCTGTTGCTGCTGCATTTAATTATTAAAGAGCAGGTTAATTATTAATTGTCTATAAGAGTCAGCGGTGAAAACCTCCATCCATCATCTAATAATAAAACGATGAGAAAATATAGAAAAAACACATTTTACAACTTAAAAATTAGTTTTCATTGATGATATGAATTTCTAAATTTTCACCTCTGAATTCTCTCTCCATATTTTCACTCGTATTCTTAAAAAAACTAAATATATAATAATAAAGTTGATTTTTTATAACTCTATTCAAGTCCACAATTCAATAACTATAATAACCTACCATGACACATAAAAATACTGATTATATGTCAATGAATGACCATTACAACTCCAATAATAAGAAAGTATTACATTATTATAGCACTTTTTACAGATAAATTTATAAAACGCTTTACAGCTAGGATAGAAAAAAAGTTGTTCAGATTGAGTAGAAATAACAAATCAGATTAAAGTTCTATTAAAAATAAAGAAATCTTTTTTTAAGAGTAAGAATGTCACCACAGACAAAATTCATTTTAATGACAGGATTTATATTGCATATCAAAATTATGTATATTGATTAATATATATAATAATAATAAAACAGTGGATAATAATTTCCCATAGTTCAAATTGGCATCTTCTAATGTCTAATTTTGCTTGACTAACACATCAAAACTGGGGAAAAAAAGCTTTGTCAGTGCAGAAGTCTTATAAAATCATAACATAACTTTTTTTAGAAGCTGCAAAAAAACAAATGTTTGGGATCTTTGCTAAAAAAAAATAGATTATTTGATGATTGTAATTATAATTCTGTGAATGGATTCTCACTCTAACAGCTTTTTTCACACCCTATTGACAGAAGAAAGGAGTAAACCCTGTTATCAGTGATACTCATTCAGTCTTTCTAACAAGAACAAAGGCAACATGTGTTTCTGGAACCTTAATTAGTATCACTGGGAACACCCTGTAATTATAATATGGCTGCTTTAAAAAGGTCAGAGGTCGGCTTTAATCCTGCAATACTTTCTCTGAATCTAATAGAGAAACCAGTCACGTGTTCATTTGCTTCTAGTATAGAATTAGACTTTAAAATTTTAATGTTTGTTGCAGTTAGGCGATTAATCTTATTGTAATGAATTAACTTACTATCAAAATAATGACTATTTATTGCTTTCAAAATGATGTTGAAATTGTTATCTCCTCGGTAATTGATTTTGCAGGTATGATGTCTGCAAATAATCAGTCATTTATTAAAAGATTATAAAATAACTGGACATAGGTGTAGAGAACCCTTTGGGTTTTCCACCTTCCCATATAGAAATACGTTTATTCGTTTTATCCAAGTTCTCATGAATCAGTGGATGTACGGATTAGTTGTTCAGTTTGTAGAATGGTGGAAAAAAATTGTCTACAACCCAAAGATCATCGTTTTACTATTATAAAAGACTGAAGAAACCAGAAAATAATCAGATCTCAGAAGCTGGAATCAGAGAATTTGCACATTTTATTCTTAAAAAAGACTCGATTATCAGAGTAGTTGGCGATTAATGGAACATTTTGCATTACAGATTCTATCAATTATTGAAATGATTAATCAATGAGTTCCTTGGTGTCTTTTTTTTTGTCCAGACCAACAGTCGACAACCCAATTAACATCAGTTTACTATTATAGAAGAATAAAGAAACCAGGAAATAATCAGGGAACAGAAGCTTTCTTCTTATATAGACTGTAAACTTTGTGGCTGCACCACAGGCTCGACCAGTTGTATTTTTTCCCGACCTGAAATACTTCCCTGTTTGTTTTAAATTAGTTTGTGAGGACAAACAGGCCTGTGTGTGTTCGATAGATCAGAGCAAGGAGAAAAAAAAAAAAAAAAAAACTCTGAATGGGGCCTGGGCGAGGAGTGAGACGTCGGCGTAGGACGTCGTAGGGAAGCGAACTGGGGGAAAGTTCTGGCCCGGCTTCCTGTTTTCCTGCACCTCGCTGCCCACGGCAAGCGTTCCGACCGTTTAGCCGGAGGGTCGGTTTCCTGTGCGGAGGAGGAAGAGACGCGCGGCGCTCCCGCCTCCTGTCATTAGTGCAGGGGAAGTGACACGCCACGGCGGCCATTGTGTGTGTGAGAGCCTGGCTGATCAGGGGTATCATGTGCTGGAAACTTGTGGTGGAGTTATTACTGTGTGAGAATTAAAACCGTTTATTCTGTCTCCTCTCTGGTCAGTGAAGGGATCCCCATAGAGGTGCTGAGGCAGCGGGAGGCGAAATGGCTGGAGATGCTGAACAATTGGGACAAGTGGATGGCCAAGAAACACAAGAAGGTCTGCATGTTCGAACATTTAGAGTTCTACAAAATAAAAACTTATCCGTACGACACTGACGTTTTTCCAGCCTCTGATTGGGCACCTAACCTGTTAGAATGCTCAACATGATACAGGTTCAGCATTGAGTTTTATTATAAATCTCATGATAAATCTGAGCTCCAACACTAAATAAAGTATTTTTACTGCAGTAAAACCCAATGTTCCTGTTACAGCATCAATATATATCATCAATATCCACATCATCAATACAATAAGAAAATAGTTTAATATAATATCAGTAGTAGCTGCAACTAACCACTATTTTGAGCCCTTTTCAATGTCTAAATATCCACTAGTGTGCCATTTTTAAAGGTCTAATTTGCCTTTTTTAATGTTTTAATGTGCATTGAGTCTAAATGTGTTATAAAATACCTAAATCTACACAATTCTGATCTCTCTACAAACTGTATTGAATAGTCTAGTTAGAATAAGTTAAGTTTTAATAATGTATAAATTATATATAATAAACATACAATAGGTGCATTGAGTTTTATTCATATTTTACATGAAAAAACCTGAGCTCCAACACTAAATAAAGTATTTTATCTGTAGTAAAACCCAATGTTCCTGTTACAGCATCAATATATATCATCAATATCCACATCATCAATACAATAATAAAATAGTTTAATATAATATCAGTAGTAGCTGCAGCTAACCACTATTTAGATATTAATTTAGATTTATAGTCTCCTTTTTAAACATCTCACAGAATATATTTTTTATGTTCTTTAATATTCCTCTGTGTGATTTGTATGATTTTCATGGACAAATAATTGATTCACTTTGCATTGCAGATATTTTAGCTTTTTTCAAGTTTTTCCTTTCAGTTTGATCTTGTATTAACTTTTAATTATTTTAATTTAATTTTTTATCTGTATTGTAACACAATTGATTTTTTTTAAAAACAATATTTTAACTCTTCTGTAGTCACCTCACATGTTGTAGTTTTATTTTGACACCGGGTTAAAGTCCAATAACCTTTGTGGTTGTAGAGATATTCCACATTTATTATATTCTATAGCAGGAAAACTGTTAATAAACCTGGGGCTTAGGTGGTTCTGGATAAAGTTAAGGGGGAATAAACTTAACCTGCAGTGTGACTGTTTGTCCACTGTCAGGTTTTCGTGATTCTTCTTGATGTAAAAAACATTTTAGGACGTTAACTTTGTCTGAAACCTATAATTGTATTAGTGATTTTTTTTTTTGGAAAATGCTAAAGGGGATAATTTACAATTTTGTTCAATACAGCAAGGTCGTATTACATCAGGTCAAAGCCCGTTGGCCATACTCTTCTAAAATCTGGACTAGATTATCCAACACTGTCCCTGATATGTAAAACCTTTAAAATAAGATTCACAAACACTATAATAGGTTTCAGACAAAGTTATTGTCTTACATAAAATGTTTTTATATCTATAAATGTCACAAAAACCTGACAATTAGTGTGAAAAACAGTCACACTGCATGTTAAGTTAATTCCTCCTTAACTCTCCCCTTAATTGCTGTTGTGGAGCGTGTTGAATATAAATTCCTTTAAAAAAAAAAAACAGGGCTGCAGATCCACCTGTGACGTTTCCATCCTGTTTTATCTTTAATGATCAGTTCAGAGCAGCAGTGGAATGTCGTATGTGGAATGCATGTCGTCCGTGTTTGGCTTTCACCTGCCTTCCCTCGCTTTATGCTGAGTAACTGTGTGTGTGTGTGTGTGTGTGTGTGTGTGTGTGTGTGCGTGTGTGTGTGTGTGAGCAGGTGAAGGAGCGCTGTCAGAAGGGCATCCCTCCATCCCTGCGGGGTCGGGCCTGGCTCTACCTCACCGGGGGTAAAGTGAAAAGGGAGCAGAACAAGGGCAAGTTCGAGGTCAGTCAAATCTAGTGTCTGGAGTGTTTTGCACAAAAAAAACACACATGCATACAGTTTATTGATTTGACAATTAAATGCATGCAGGTATATATGCATATAGGAGGGTGAGGAGCTGATACCAGTGTAAATGTCATTTCGAAGATCAGTTCTTGTCTTTAGAAGTAGAAAAAGTGAAGCTATTTCTGTGTTTATTTAAGTGCAGCAGCAGCGTCTGATTTAGGACAGTGATTGTAAAGAAACAGAGTTAGATGACTGTGCTATTTGGGACACACATCGCGTATGTGTCTTTAAATCATCTGCAGGCTGCACCATTCTATATCAAGCCTCCGGCTGTCTATTTAATTTCCTGGTGTGACCTGGTTTTCTGACTCCTGAGGCTTCAGGCTTCAGAATCCGCTGCCTGGATTCTAAATAGGAAAGTAGGAAATGACTAGAAAATATCACGTGTGCTGATAAAAAAACCAAAAGAAAAAAAACTCACTTAGTGTCTGTGTGCAGCAAATTGTGAGCAACTGTTCAAATCAAGTTTGGAATTTTGAGTATTTTTCACAAAAGTTCTTCAAGGCTGTTTGGCTCAGTGGCATCGCAAGATAAAATGCAGTTTTAGAAGCATCCATCGGGTATAAAATGTATGTTTTGCGTTCATGTTAAGTTTTATATCATTTCAGTTCACGTTCACTTGTGTGAAATGTCACATTACAAATTTTTAATATTAAATCCATCTACAATATAAACTAGTTGATTGATTGACTTGTTGACTAATTGAATTATAACCTTTTTAAGAGAATTAAGCTGTCCGATTTTTTTTTTGTGCTACACTGTCCTAATAATAAATCATGAATAAATGGTGTGTGTGTGTGTTCAGGAACTGGACAACCAGCCGGGAGACCCCACGTGGGTGGACGTCATTGAGCGCGACCTGCATCGACAGTTCCCCTTCCATGAAATGTTTGCGGCCAGAGGAGGTCACGGGTAAGATCTTCCGTCTGGAGGCGTGACGTAAAAGCTCATTGTTTTTTTGTTTTTTTACACTCTGAACATGTGACCACGCGTTTGCAGGCAGCAGGACTTGTTCCGCGTGCTGAAGGCCTACACCCTGCACCGTCCTGAGGAGGGATACTGTCAGGCTCAGGCCCCCGTCGCCGCCGTGCTGCTGATGCACATGCCGGCCGAGGTGCACACACACACACACACACACACACACACACACACACACACACACACACACACACAAACACACTATGTGTTAAAGAAGACAGAAATTTGCAGCCGTAACAGCGACGCTTACCATTGTTTTCCTTCTTTGTTCTAGGATGCGTTCTGGGTTCTTGTCCAAATTTGTGAGAAATACCTTCCTGGATACTACAGCACAGGACTGGTACGAGTCCTGACACACACACACACACACACACACACACACACACACACACGCACATGCAAATAGTAATTGTAAAGCTGCAAAACGCTATAGTGTTTGTATGGTTTCTTCTTATTATTTCATATCTTTCTTCTGTATAGGATGTCCCATAGAACTGGTTAAAAAAAGTTGTGAAATTTGACACGCTAATTCTACACAGTCCCATGATATTCTTTTCACTTCAAACTCTCTAGCGCCACCAACTGGCCGAAGTTGGAGGTTGATTTCTGGATGCAACTTTCGAACCATGCATCCAATTTTTTTTTTTTTTTTTTTAAACACGGAATCCTTGGAGCTTCGTTGTATTAACGTGACACTACTTGATGCTTATGACCGTCTCTCTGGCCTTACTTCATCCTGTTGCTATGGCAACCCTGGCCTTTATCACTGCTTGGCCCTGCTCTATTTATTGTAGCAGGAAACCCATTCAGTGGTATGTCAGTTCTTATCAGACTGTTTCATATCGATGTTTGAAAAGGTATTTGCATGCATAGAACTCTCTCTACTAAACCAATAGTGAAAATAATGGTCCTGATATGGCTTTCACTACCTGTCCCAGCTCCTCTCAACAACTCCACGTCTTCTCATTTATCTGGTGGTGGTTTTCTCAGCCCAGTCTGACACTGTTGATAACCGGAAGACACGAGGTGGTGACCGTAGCGGTTACGCCATGATGGCGAGATAATGGGATTTAGGCCTGAAGAGAAAGGCGTCTGTTCTCCATGCTGCACACACACACACACACACACACCAACAAACACACACATGCTGACTGGCGTCCCGCGTCCCGCAGGAGGCCATCCAGCTGGACGGCGAGATCCTGTACGCTCTGCTGAGGCGGGTGTCGCCCGCCGCCCACCAGCACCTGAAGAAGCACAAGCTGGAGCCCATCCTGTACATGACGGAGTGGTTCATGTGCGCCTTCTCCCGGACGCTGCCCTGGGCCTCGGTGCTGCGCGTCTGGGACATGTTCCTCTGTGAGGGTGAGGGGTCACGAACGGGGCTGGAAAACATCGTTTTTCCTCTGATAACCCAAGTCTCTACTAAAGAAATCCATTAATTTATGGGTATTGAAGTGTTTTGTTGGTTAAAAACTTCTATACATCTTTAAATTTGTACCTGTGATTGTGTATTTAACCAGAACTACAGCGGCATCAACCAGAAAATGGAGCAGCAACTACTTCTGTATAGTTAAATAAGTTTATATTTTATATAAGTGACTTACAGTCATGAAGTGTTTAGATTGGAAAGCTGTTGCTCTGCAACTTAACTTTTAAATTTTAAGCGTGATGTCTTCTATACGCTGCTATTTAATATAATTTAAACATACTATTTTTGCTAAATTCTCGGGGAAAAAAATGTATCCATGAAAAGAATGAAGTTAGAACGATGATTGGAAATTGACAAATCCTCAGTGAGTCCACTATTTATTTTAGTAGATATATTTACATCTTTATATTTGTACCTGTTATGTGCTTTTATTGACCTGTCATGTGCTTATCATCATCATCGCCTCAAGATTTACCTGTAAAACAGCAGAACTACAGACACAAATAATCTACTTTTTGTCATGATCCAGACATGCATTGCTCCTCTGTCAGTGTTGCCTCTACTCGTCATATGCTCATGTTGTCTGATGTGAATCGTCTCTCAGGAGTGAAAATCCTCTTCCGAGTGGGCCTGGTGCTGCTGAAATGCATCCTGGGATCCCAGGAGAAGCTGAAGGCGTGTCAGGGTCTGTACGAGACCATGGAGCTTCTCCGAGCCATAAAGCAGCAGTACATGCAGGAGAGCTTCCTGGTGCACGAGGTCTGTTGTTCTGTCGCTGTCCTGCTCTCACTTTTTATTCTTGTTTTGGCTCCTGCAAACTCAGCTGCTGCTGCTCTCTCTGTGACTTCGCCCTCTGGTGGCTGGAACAATAAGACATCAATTTATGCAGCTGTTACACAGCAAATATAGTTAGAATATTGCAGAAATATATCACATTGTGTTTTACTCTGTAGAGAAATACTTCTTTTTAAACTTTAAACAAGACCAAACTGAGCAAAATTAGAAAAAACTATTTGAAATGAAATTATCTGCAATGCAAAGTTCAATAATTAATCAGATAAAAGTTCAAAGAACAATTTGCCCACAAAATCATAAAAATCACACGTGAAGAATATATTCTGTAAAATGTTTTTATAAATTAATATGTTAATAATCCCACAAACAGCTCCAATCTAAATGAAATATCTAAATAGTGGTTAGTTGCAGCTACTACTGATATTATATTAAACTATTTTATTATTGTATTGATGATGTGGATATTGATGATATATATTGATGCTGTAACAGGAACATTGGGTTTTACTGCAGATAAAAATACTTTATTTAGTGTTGGAGCTCAGGTTTAACATGAGATTTATGAATAAAACTAAATGCACCTATTGTATATGTTCATTATATATAATTTATACATATTAAAACTTAACTTATTCTAACTGGACTATTCAATATAGTTTGTAGTGAGGATCAGAGATCAGAATTGTGTAGATTTATGTATTTTATAACACATTTAGACTCAATGCACATTAAAACATTTAAAAAAAGGCAAATTAAATCACATTGAGACCTTTAAAAATGGCAAATTAGTGAACATTTAGACTCAGCTCATGTTTATGTGATAATTGGGTCAGTGACAAATAATGTTTGGCAAGATGTGAAGGTCAAAAACTTTAAAGTAAAAAATTAATGTTCAGTTTGTCTTTATGTTGGATTCAAATTCATTTATTCATTTTCATTCTGTGTGTGTCACAGCAAAAGAATGATAAATTTAAAATGTTTAATCCACCTACAATATAAAACTACTGTAGGTGGATTGTATCAGGGCCTTTATGATTTCAACAGGTCAGCCTATAAATAAGCTGAGGTTTACGTATAGGTTTATATTTCGTCCCAGATCATCGAGCTGCCCGTGTCGGAGAAGGACATCGAGAAGGAGCACAACGCCCAGCTGCGTCGCTGGAAGGAGTCCCACGGCGACCTGCGCTGCAAGTCGCCTCCCAGGATGCACGGCGCCAAGGCCATCATGGCGGCCGACCCGCCCAGCCGCCAGGACCTGAGGCAGCGGCCCACCATCATCGTGGAGTCGCCGCTGGCTGCCAGGACGGAGGACGGCGAGGACGGTAGTAGAAAGACTGAAGGGGGCGAGCGGGAGGCGCCGACAACGGTGGAGGCGGTCGACCGCCGCCTGTCTCCCGGCAACCCGTCTCCCGGTGACCCGTCTCCCGGTGACCTGTCGCCGCCCCTAAAACACGCCGCCGCCCCGCAGGGGTCAAGAGAGAGCCTGAGCAGCGCCGAGCACGACACGTACCTGTAGCCGTGGGTGAGTGTCTCCAGTTTACACGCCAACACGCCAACATTCCGTCACGTCGCCGGTGACGCCAACGACTGGAGATTATGGGATTTAAAAAAAAAAAAAAAAAAAAAGTGATCATATCTACCGTAAAATTACCACATAATAGCAGAGTTAAGAAAATGTACAAGCTTACCCAGCAGCCTTTTTATGCTCCCTGGACATGTGAGAAAACTAAATTTGTTAGGTGAAGTAATATTTAGTCAGAAATCACAAATTCCTAGTTTTTCTAATTGTTGTAGATACTGTAAATCACCCAATTTCATTTACCTGCTGCGTCCTCTTTGAACAGCGGGTGCAGGTTTATATTGTGATAAATGATCAACGGTTCCAAATAAACACTCCTATTTATTACAATAAAAAAAAAAATCAAGGAAGAAGACATGACCACTGACACTTCATGTTACTCCATGCAGCAAAATCAATACGTATAAATAAAGTCGTACAATCAAGATGCTCAGATTGCAAAGCTGTTGCTGTGAAACTCATGTTTTATACACGTTGCTATTTACTGTCATTTAAAACACAGTATTTTTGCAAAGTTTCTCATGTAATTCCCCAGGAGCCACAGCAGATGGCGACTCTGCATCCTTTTTCTTTAAGCTTAATTTAAGACCACCGCTCTCCTTACGGATGAAGTCTGACTGTCTTAAATAATGAAGTCTTCAGTCGAGCACTTTGCTGTTTTCTAGTCTTCCTCTTTGCCTGCTTCAGTCACCACGTTGCCAAACGCTGATTCGTCCTGCTTCGCTCAGTCGCACTGAATGTCAGATGCAGATTTTGTCGTTTTTTTGTTTTTTCACGCTGCGTCGTCGACTGACTTTTGCTGCTGTCGAACACCTGAGAACCGACACAGGTTCTGTCAGAACAGCCGTGTGACTCTCCAATGAAGGAAAGTGTGTTCAGGGATATTTTACACCACTGAAACCAAAGATTTTTAATGCATTTTCTTTTTATGTCGTCCAAGCGATTTACTCAATCACACTTGGGAGTTTTTGATAGTGGTTGCTGGTTTTTGGGAGCGTGTCGGGTTTATATTTATGTTGTGTGTGATTATATATATATATATATATAAATATATATGTGGTAAAATGCCATTTTGAAGAACGCTAATACAAATCTTGTTTTTTTTTGTACAATCATGCTTAACGGTTTGTGGATCCTTAGACTTAAATGTATCTTATTTTACTCTGAAATGTGATGAAATACCAAGTTGTCGATTGAACAGCTTTGAATAGGTTTCATGGAAAAAAAAATTAAAGTGAAAGATGAAGTCGAACTAATGTGCAAATACATTTTTAGCATTTTTTTTTCCTGATAAGGTTATTTTGCTTAAAATCTCTATTATTTGACATTCATGCCCCTTAATTTTAAGGGTTTTCAATGCACTTTTATAGAAAAGAAACACGGTAAAGTTATAAGATCCAATGGAAAAAAAACACACATATTATGTGTAGATACTAATTTTGTCCGAAATATTGTAAATGAAGGAAATTGTCTCTGAATGTTAAAAGAATTTGTTTGCAATCATCAGAACTGTCCAAGAGTCGCTTTTGTTAGCAGCGATGTGTTCCTCACACACACATCAGTATTTTTATAATGGGAAAAAATATTTGTGCTGAAAAATGGTTGATTCTGAAAAGTGATTTTTTACACTACACGTTTATTTTCTCTCTATAAGGAAGCACCGTTTATCTTCCATATCCTTTGAATGATTTTTAAATAAGAAATTTAATCTATAGCAAGAAAATAAACTTCTCTTGGTTTGTGTAAGCCATGCAGGGAAGTTCGTATTAGTGTCCAGTAGATGGAGCCACTGAGCTTCATTCAGGGATTAGATGGAAAACTACTGTATAATAAACAGGAGATGGCTCCAGACGCTTTATATTTATTCCCTTCCTCTCAAAAATGTTCCTTTATTTCATTGTTTTAGCTTCACTGTGCAGAATCACGTTTGTGCAGAGTTTGACCCTCGAAGGTTATTTTTCTCTGAGCTCATTAAAAATACATTTTTTTTAATTTAAAGCAATATTCAGCTCACACAGGTTTGATGCAGCCAGTGCACAGTGAAGCAGGAAAACATTCAAGATTAAACATATTTGCATATTCATTAGGCTGCAACTAACGAAATTTCTTTTGGTTGATTAATCGTTGATTATTGAAATAAAATGGTGTAAAATGTCAATCACTGTTTCCCTGAAGCTGATGATTCAACCTAAAATGTCTTTATGTCCAGACCAACAGTCCACAACCCAAAGATCGTCAGTTTACTGTTATAGAAGAATAAAGAAAGCAGAAAATAATCAAGTTTTAGAAGCTGGAACCAGAGAATTTGGACATTTTCTTCTTAAAAATGACTCTAATCGATTATCAAAACAGTAGATGATAAATGTAATAGTTGGAAATTAATGACCTATCGTTGCAGCTTGAGATATTTCTAGATTCTAGATGTAATTTATATTATTTTATGAAGATAATTGAACATGTAATAAAATCACCACTGTCTGACATAGTCTTATTAAGTAATTTGCATCTTAAAACGGGGATGATTAAGGATTCAGTTTCAATATCCGTCAAGAATAAAAAAAATCTGTCAACCAAATTGTTGAGCAGCTCATCATATTAATCATTGCAACTGATTTGTTTAGAGGACACTGATTAAAACTGGTGCTTGTTAATGTGCAAACGTCTTCCTGCTGTTTTAATTTTCATCTGCTCCCCCCTCCCCCATACAAGCTGTTTTTTGTACCAAAATTTACATTTAAATCAATAAAATTTGAAACCCTTATGTTTTGCAGGTCTGTCGTATTTTCCCGTTCGATGCTTTTTTCTTTTTAACCTGCTTTGAATATTCGATAGAGTGATGCCACACAGAGTGGCCTGAACAGGCAGGATTTCAATAATCAGGCCTGTGTTGTCACTCGCCGCCCTCACACACCCGCGGTAGCAGCACTTCCTCAGGACACCTGTTTCTCCGGCTCTTTCAGCTCCTTCAGGCATTTGCATGTCAAATGGGGCGAGTTCCCACAGCGGCGTCCAGCCTTTGGTGTCTGAATGGAGAGTTCTGCGTCTATACAGGCCTCCTCCTTCTTCTTCTTCTTCTTCATCGTCTTCTTCGTCGTCTTCTTCTTCTTCCCCGACAGGGTTCAGCTGCAGTCCAAGAACATGCTACCCCGCTCCATTTTAATTCACCCAACCAGTGAAATATGAGATTTCAGTTTGCATAAGATCAGTGGCGTGCACAGTTTTTGAAAGGAAGGGGCAGAAAAGGGGGAAAAAAGGAGCATATATAGCACGTCTTTGCCACTGAAGAGGGCACTTTAACGCAGGTTTTGGCTTCTAAAGGGTGTTTTAGCACACATTCTGCCTCCTAGAGGGCACTTTAGCACACATTTAGCCTCCTAGGGGACACTTTAACACACATTTAGCCTCCTAGAGGGCTATTTAGCACACATTTAGGTTCCTATGGGGCACTTTAGCACAGATTTAGGCTCCTAGAGGGCACTTTAGCACACATTTAGGCTCCTATTGGGCACTTTAGCACACATTTAGGCTCCTATGGGGCACTTTAGCACACATTTAGGCTCCTAGGGGGCACTTTAGCACACATTTAGGTTCCTATGGGGCACTTTAGCACACATTTAGGCTCCTAGGGGGCACTTTAGCACACATTTAGGCTCCTAGGGGGCACTTTAGCACACATTTAGGTTCCTATGGGGCACTTTAGCACACATTTAGGCTCCTAGAGGGCACTTTAGCACACATTTAGGCTCCTAGGGGGCACTTTAGCACACATTTAGGTTCCTATGGGGCACTTTAGCACACATTTAGGCTCCTAGGGGGCACTTTAACACACATTTAGGCTCCTAGGGGGCACTTTAGCACACATTTAGGCTCCTAGGGGGCACTTTAGCACACATTTAGGCTCCTAGAGGGCACTTTAACACACATTTAGGCTCCTAGGGGGCACTTTAGCCCACATTTAGGCTCCTAGGGGGCACTTTAGCACACAATTTTTCAACAATTGGCCCACAAGAGTCTTACAGCTTTTTTGGCTGTTTCAGCTGATAAATCATGACTCCCTTTGAGACATTTTACGGCAAATGCACTTCACGGTTAACGATGGAAGGCAGCGTTTAAGATTTATTACACCGATGTAAAACCATCTTTTCCTCTACAATATGCCTGGGATGATTGTTTCCACAGCTTCCTCCTGTCCTGTTTTAAGGTCTCAGTTTCAGAAACTAGAATTTTCTTTTTTTTTTTGGTCCGATATTGTCCAATATTGAGTAGATTTATGTTATTCGGCTGGCAGATAATTTAGATTATTTTAATTTGAAATGAAAATTGAAATGAAATAAACTAAGCTCTCTGGCATGGGGATAATATAATTCAACTCAATGTTAGAATAATTGTACCAGAAACAAGATATTTTCAGTTTTTGTAGTGTAATTGTATGTGTCCAGCCTCTTTATTTTCTTAGAATATAGAGGGTCGAGGTGCATTTTGTGCATTTTCCCTTTTTTTTGTTTTTTTTTTGGGCCGACCTGCCGCGTCCTTCTCTCCCAGACAGAAAGTAGGACGGCGTTTAAAATAAAACATTAGTGGCTATAACGGTGTGGACGTGTCGCTACAAGCGGTGGCGAGGAGATGAAATACGATCCGGGACGTCCAGCGCCAGCTCCGGGGGGTCTTATCACACTCAGAAACCCCCCACACACACACACACACACACACATGCACACACACACACACACACATGCACACACACACACACACACACACACACACACACACACAGTGGCCCGAGGTAAAAAAAAAAACGTGAAGCCGGACTTTTTCTCCTCGGGCAGGAAAGTCATTACGGCCACACTCGTCTTATCCCGAGTGTCGGCGACGGACGCCTCGGTTTTACGTTACAAAGCGTTTCAGCAGGAAGGCGCTAACACACGGCAGGGCGGCAAATGCAGCCCGACGAAAGACGACCTCGTGGTGTGTTCCGGGTAAAAGTTGACCCTGGATAAATATTAAAGGAAAAACAAAAAACCCTGCTAATCAAACATAGAATTTATTGACGAAAATACTATTGTATAAATAGTAGTAATATTAATAGTAGTAGTATGTTAGGTTATTTAAATCACTAGAGTACAGGGGATTCATTTATTTTCACTAGAATTCCATCAATTAGTGAAAGTCTTTTAGCACACATTTAGGTTTCTAGAGGGCACTTTAGCACATATTTAGCCTCCTAGAGGGTACTTTAGCACATTTTTAGCCTCCGAGAGGGCACTTTAGCACATATTTAGCCTCCTAGAGGGTACTTTAGCACATTTTTAGCCTCCGAGAGGGCACTTTAGCATGAATTGTGGCCTCTAGAGGGCACTTCAGCACACATTAAGCCTCCTAGAGGGCACTTGAAAACACATTTAGCCTCCTAGCGGGCACTTTATAACACAATTACACTCCTAGCGGGCACTTTAGCACACAATTAGACTCCTAGAGGGCACTTTAACACACATATAGGCTCCTAGAGGGCACTTTAGCACACATTTAGCCTCCTAGAGGGCACTTTAGCACACATTTAGCCTCCTAGAGGGCACTTTAACACACATATAGGCTCCTAGAGGGCACTTTAGCACACATTTAGCCTCCTAGATGGCACTTTAGCACACATTTAGTCTCCTAGAGGGCACTTTAGCACACATTTAGCCTCCTAGATGGCACTTTAGCACACATTTAGCCTCCTAGAGGGCACTTTAACACACATATAGGCTCCTAGAGGGCACTTTAGCACACATTTAGCCTCCTAGAGGGCACTTTAGCACGAATTGTGGCCTCTAGAGGGCACCTTAGCACACATTTAGCCTCCTAGAGGGCACTTTAGCACACATTTAGCCTCCTAGAGGGCACTTTAGCACACATTTAGCCTCCTAGAGGGCACTTTAGCACACATTTAGTCTCCTAGAGGGCACTTTAGCACACATTTAGCCTCCTAGAGGGCACTTTAGCACACATTTAGCCTCCTAGAGGGCACTTTAGCACACATTTAGCCTCCTAGAGGGCACCTTAGCACACATTTAGCCTCCTAGAGGGCACTTTAGCACACGTATAGCCTCCTATGGGCACTTTAGCACACATTTAGCCTCCTATGGGCACTTTAGCACACATTTAGCCTCCTATGGGCACTTTAGCATTAATTGTGGCCTGTAGAGGGCACTTTAGCACACATTTAGCCTCCTAGAGGGCACTTGACTCCTAGAGGGCACTTTAACACTTCATTTCGGCTCCACAACTTTACATATAGACTTTACCACAACTATGAAAGACAGAATGAGGGCAGCAAAGAAACGGGGAAATCACAATGAGGGATTTTATAATAAATAAATAGTAAATTCCTCTGTAATATTCTAAACAAGTATTTTGTCACCTCTCTTTCCTCCAGTTTGACTTCTCTGTGCGTCGCCTCTATTTCTGATAGCGGGGGCATATCTGTGTAAGTAGATCCCCAGCACGTGATGTCTGTTTATACACCGGAGCTGTTTATGGTGGGGGGGGGGGGACGTGGATGATCTCATGGGGCCATATGTGTGCACGTCTGGGGGATTATTGTCTGGACCCCGGGGGCTACAAAGCTCCTCTAAAGCTTTCTGGTGACCAGGCTTGTGGGGGTACACCTTCACCCCCCCCACCCAGAGGAGGGATTAAAGGGCACGGAAAGGGGTTCAATTAATTAAATTAGCTCAGGTCTCCTTACCTACACTGTTGAAATGACTTAATTTAATTCTGTCAAGTGGTTGCATGAAGTTAATTTATCAGACTATATATATATATATATTTTAGGTTGATTGTACCTGTATTTATTAAAGTGACTGACCATGTCAAACCATATGATACTGAAAAATCAGCGTAATTGTGGTGTAATGTCTTTAAGCGGCTTCTTAATTTATTTGGCTTCATGCTGTGCTTCTAGGTGGATTAAATATTTCCAATTTATCATTCTTTTTTCGTTTACAATGTCAAAAAAACTGTAAAAAATTGACTTTCAAATGACGTGAAACCGATATTTCTTTTTCAGTAGTGGCAGAATAATTTTTGTGAGTAGAATTTACTTCAATATTCCAAGAGATTTCTACTTAAATACATTACTTATGATTATTATTTTTGGTACTAAAATGAATTGTGTAGATTAAGTTAATGTAATAGTTTAACTCCTACATATATAAGTTAAATCTAATTAAATTCTAAACTTTTAGCTATTTTTCTATATCTTAACCTTCAATAAATTTAACATTCAGAAAATGAACTTAAAAAAATAAATTGTACATTTTGAATTGGCTTGTTTTAAGAAAGGGCAGTAAATTTTAGAATTAATTGGAAAAAAAAGTATGATTAAATAACACATTATAATAAATAACATGTAAAATTCACAAAAGGTCAGAATATATATATATATTTTTTATGTAATTGTTTTTTCTTATCTAAATTTCCCGCTCAGGGTTCCTGTTGACAGGGTTCTGTGTGTGCATGGAAACTAAGAGCAGAACTTTTTTTAGGGACTTTTCCATGTTTTGCAGCGAAGGCTTTGATGAAAAGTCTCAAGTAGCCGCGCTGCACGTGTGGCACAGGAAGCGGCGTCGGGTGGAAGGTGTCAGGGGTCAGAGGTCGGACAGATGCTCGTGGGCTGGGCGGCGGACAGGAAGTGGGTCTGTCCTTTTATGGTTCTGCTCGGTGTTCAACGGGAGCCGGACGCGTTCGGCCTCCCGATGATCTCAGATCATCTGCTTTTTCTGACACCGCGTCGTGATTGGTTGACAGGAAATAATCGCACAGAGGCCGGGGGATCTCCCTGAATAAATAAATAAATGAATGAATGAATCATGGTGCAGATTTATGGGTGGCTCGTTCTGGAACGACTCCAGGTGACTTGTCCAAGCTATTGTTCCCCCTTAGGGTCGTTGAGAAGGTCGTTCTCTGCAAAAGCACGAATGCAAACTAACAGATTCATGGATTCTCCCCATATAAAGTTACAGATTAAAAGTGTAGATGATCTAAATGAATCCTGATTAATGCAATATTCATATTTATAGTTGCACTGCACAAACTAAAAATCCACTTAAAGGTCACATGGTTGTTGTGTATCTGTCTCGTTAACGTTAACGAGCCTCTCTTCTGATTGGCTCATTTGAATTTCTCCTCTTGTGACATCATCACAACCCATTTTAACATAAATATACACATTAATATTTTTTATTCTACTTTAAAAAGAGAATAAAGGTTTTTGGTACAGTATTGAATAGAATTATCTTATTCCAGTGGCAGATAATTTAGCTTATTTAATTTTTTTTTGTCTAATTTGGGAGAGTTAGGTCTGATTTTAAGAAAACAAGTCTAACATTTAAAAAATAATGCTATGCATTATTGCAAGAATCGTTCCCAAAACAAGATATTTTCACCTGGTAAGATCTCAGTTTTTGCAGTGTAACATCTGAACCTTGTTATAATTAAACTAAATAAATTAAAATCTCACTTTCTATGATATTGGGCCTTTAAAATGAATCCGTTCTCCTAAGCTAAACCCTGTGTTTTGTTATTTTCTTAATGTTTGATTGCTGCAGGTCTCTGTACCTCGGTATTTAGCAGCTCCGTTTTCACATCACATCACTGAATTACTCTGGCGTCTTTCCCAGCCGATTCCAGCGTGTTGGGACTCAGACGTTCTAACAACCTGCAGACGTGCCCGGTTCCCCGGTTCTCCACAACCCCGTCGTGACCTCTGACCCGCGCAACATTCTCTTCCTCTCACGTTGTCATCTTTGTGCACAGAACTTTTTCTTTTATTTCGTGGGCTTAAACTTCTCTTTCTGCCAGGATTATGTTGATATTTCATGTCCTGGGTGATGTTTTTTTTTTTTTTGCCTTCAGCTCTGCAGTTTCAGCCAACAAACAGGAGAATTGACCTTTGAGCGAAGTAATAGTTTGTTTTGCACGTTATTAGCAGTTTATGATTTATGAATCAGATACAGAACAAGCTACTTAAGTTTTTATATTTCTGTCCTTTGTGCACTTAATGACTGAAAACAGCTGATCCAGCAGTTTAATGTTTAATTATCCTATAAATCGCGTAGAAAATAGCTCTTTGTACGGGACTTCACATGCAAATGTGATGTTCTGCCGGTGTTTGTGTGATCAGGTCTCGGCGTGCATCGTTTATTTGGCAGCACACGCCTGTGTGTGTGTTCCCTGTTTATCTCCTCACCGGGGATGTTTGTCCGCTGCCTCGGTGTGTGTGTGCCGTGTCTTTATCTCTATCGATCCGAAGCCACTTCCTGCCATTGTTGTGTCACATCCCCGCTGTCTCCTCTCTTCCCGTCCATCTAGTCCTCTCTTTCCCCGGAGCGAGGAAACCGGGGAAGGAGAGGATACACAATAGGAGAGGATGGGGGGGGGGTTAGTCCTGCTCTGGCCCTGATAAAACCTGAGCCAGACTTAAGTAGGACGATGTGAGCAGGAGAAACACGAGGTGAGAGCAGCAACCCAAGCGCCAGGAGATGGAGTTTGAGGTTTTTCTGGTACAAAGTGGAAAATAAGTTTCTCATTTTATAAAATACTTGTGCTTCTTAGGTTTCGAGCATTATCATTTTGTCATTGTGTTCCAGTACAACTGTAAATATAGTTGTGATTATTACCTTTGCATCCAAAATACACACATTCAATTGATTTTTTTTTGAATGCAAATGTGCATAATTTGCTGCTAAAATCTTTTAAACGGATAAACCAATTGAACTTTTAAGCTTTATACCTGTTTGAATAGATGCATGGACCATAATAAGGTACAATTACACACCAACTTTGATATTATACTTATAACACAAGAAGCAAAGTTACAGGCTTTACTGTGTGATGTTTAAAGGTGATTTGCATTGTCTTTTTGGATGAAATAATTTCTATGCGGGTACTTTCACACCAATGCAAACTTTAGTGTTTTGCACTAAAATGAACTTTAACTCTTCTACTACCAAACTAGTTTAACTGCAGTGTTACTAAACCTAAATCTGACGGGATGACACACAGAAGCAGAAAGACAATCCCCAAACAATCTGAAACGTGTGAACCTCTTTTCACACGAAGGCGGCAGCATTTTGATCCCGTTCTTTATGCACTTCTGCAAACTCGAACGAAAACGGTGCAGTTTGCCCCCAGGCCGGTAGTTTGTGGTGTCACTTTTGCAACTCAACACCACTGAATTACACCACGTGCACAGGCTTTAACATGAATCTGTCTCCATTGATCACAAAGCTTATCAAACATAAAAGATTCTAAAAATCAAATCAGAAAAAACAGCATCTCGTTGATGCAGTTTACACTTGTGCAGGCAAAGTGTGGTGGCGCTGTAGCACAGTTGTCTTCAATTAAAAAAAAAAAGACCCAAATGCAGCAAAAAGCTTCCTGGTTTATGATGCATCTCCTGCAGAAAGGTACATTTGGCAAAATGAAAAATATATGTAGGCACTTAGAGAATAGACCAAACTTTATATTGCATGAATATTTGCAGCTGCATTGTGTGTGTGTGTGTGTGTGTGTGTGTGTGTGTGTGTGTGTGAGAGAGAGAGTAAGGGATGTACGTGTCACCACATGGTGACCTCATAGCCAGTTATAATTGAAACTAATGACAAAAGCACATGGGCGTCAGGACCTGTGGTTTGAGGTTACAATAGCTTATTGTGTTGCAGCCAGTGGAGTCATGGCTGTTACATGGTGTGTGTGTGTGTGTGTGTGTGTGTGTGTGTGTGTGTGGGGACATGTCGAATTGTTCTCTGTGTTCTGTGCACGTGTGTGTGTGTGTGCATATCCGAACCCTGAAACCAAACCGTCGACTCCTGTTTCAAAACCTCTGTGAAGTGGGGACAGCCGTAAAAATCCATAAAACAGTTTGTGTTTCACGTGAAGGATAAAAGTCTCAAAAGCTCTTTTTAAAATCCTGCCATGATTTTTTTTCTTTAGAATAATTCACACAGTATTTTTAAGACGGCCGCTTCCTATCCTGCACTTTTTCACACAGTTTAGTTGGTAATGTCAGATGTCTGACATCCAGGAGAAGGAAAACTCAATATACAGCATGCACATTTTATTTTAAATAGAGATAAAATAAACTTTTACATATAAAGTTCATTTACTTACAATTGCACAATCTTGTCTGTGTTGAATCAATCATCCTGTAAATATGAGTTGTGTGTACACTGCAAAATCCTAAATCCTAACAGGTTAAAATATCTTGTTTTTACTAAAAGTATTCCAATATTAAATAGAATTATCTTATTATTCTTATCTTACCTGTGAGTCTAATGAGATAATTCTACTCAATATTGGACAATTTGGCTTATTTTAAGTTTTTCCCCTTATTTGGTCTTTTTTTTTTTTTTAAACAGAACCAAATTGATCCAAATCAGGAGGAAAAACTTGAAAACAGCTGAATTATCTGCCAGAGGAACAAGATCATTCTACTCAGTATTGGACTAATTGTACCTAAAACAAGAGATTTCCACCTGTTAAGGTTTTTACGGTGTGGTAGTTTAAAACAGTAATTCTCAAACTTTTGCACATCAAGGACCCTCAATTTTAACAGATTTATTCTAACTTTTCTTAATTTAAAGTACTTCTATGCGTGGATGATTTGTGTTATATAATACAGAGAAAAAGTAAACAAGTAGAGACAAACATTTAAAACGTCTATTCCTGTTAATCTGGTTTGCATTTCAAAATAAAAGTCCAAAAAATAAGTCCATTTTTGGTATTTTTTGGTCCTTACTATTAGGGAATATTTATAATTCCCTAATGATTTGATGATTTTCTTTCACATAATACACAGTAAAAACTGAAACCTTAAAGGTGAAAACTTCTTGTTTTTGGCACAATTACTCCACTACTGATTAGAATTACCTTATTCCACTGGCAGGTAATTTAGCAATTTCAATTTTTTTCCTGAATTTAGTCAATTTGATATTTTTAAAGAAAACTTTGGTCTTTTTTCTTAAAACCGAAGCAAATTGATGCATTATTGTAAGTAATTGTCTCATTGCTTCGGTGGCGGTGTTGATTTTACAGTCCAGCCTCTTTAGTTTCTTAACATTATGGCGAGTCAAGGTGCAAACTCTGCAAAACAACCCCCCCCCCCCCCCCCCATAAATCACCAGGAGTAAGACGTGGTGATTTAAACCGGTCACAGTTCATAGTTTCTGCAGCATTTACTGTACATCTGTCACCGTTATCTCTGCTAATCTGTCAGATTACGGCGAGCGTGTTGTATTGTAATCCTGTAATTTACTACTGTACGCCCCACACACACACACACACACACACACACACACACACGCTCGCTCCTCCTGCTGCTTATCCTGTGTCAGACAGGAAGTGGACTTGTTGTGAGTGTAAACAGCTGTTGGTCTCTACAGGGGCAGCGTTGCTTCGCCGTTTCCACTAATGATAAATGAATCTCTGCCTTTTTGTGTTTCCTCTGGGCCTTAAACTCCTCTCTGCCTGCGTAAGAGATGAGGAGAAATAAGCGAGGAGAGAAGTGGAGGTTCCTTCCCCCCCTCCCTCTATTCTCCAGTTATAGTTTCACTCGCAACCTTGGCCCGGGCCTATTTATAGTTATTTGCCAAAACTGTTTTGGATTTTCCTCTTCCTGTCCCCGTTTCTGCTTTATAAACATTTTGTTGACTTTGTTGGAAGCAGGAAGGTTTGTTTTTTTTATTAGCTGACCTACGTGGACACTCGAGTTTTCTTATCCAGAGCGGCAGCTGTTTGCGGTGGATGTGCAGGACAGTGGTTGCAATGGGCCTGTCCTATCGGCGGGTCAAGAGGTCACGAAAACATCTAGCGACCCACTGGCCACGAAAGGTCAAGAAACTGGAGGGAAACCTGGATTACACCGAGTCTTTATCATGTCAGTCTGCACACGCACGAAAATCTCAAGAATCCGGTTTTAAAAAAAAATGACATTTAAGTCATCATTTTAGATTGTGCACTCATAAACTCATAACTCAGCTGTGTGGCAGCACTAGAGCAGTAAAAGTGAAGAAATTACATTTATTAGAGCGTCAAATAAGCTGTGGATGGGATCTAATGTTATTTGTATAATTTGGGTATGATTGCTCGTGTATTGGCAGCTGAAAACATTTTATTTATTTTCTTTGGTGTGTCATAGTAAAACCATTGGAAGTGGATTTCATGCATTTGAAAGGTCGAGCCTTTATAGCCCTTAGAGTGAACTGATCATATTGTATTTGTTGTGACAATTATTGGTCTGCAAAGTGAGAAACTCAAAAGCATTTTAACGTACAGTTTCAAAAATCATTTATCAGGTTTATTGTCATTTTTAAGCCTATTTGTACCATTTATTTTTTAACAAGAATCACATCGAATGTGACTCTTCCATAATAAATGTCAAATAGTGTAACTGAAAAATTATCACTATTTAATCCATCTAGAATATAAAACTAAATGATAGCATGCGTTTTTTGACATGCATGTGTGAAACATCTAACTAAAAAATCATAACGTCTTTGACAATTTAACGTTTTTTTCCTGGATTTGAGTTGTTTTCTTCTAAGACTAACGTTTTCTTTAACAAAGATTAAATTGACAAAAATTTGGAAAAACAAAAAAAACTTAAAACGCTATTTATCCACCAGCCAATCAGATCATTCTCCTCAATATTGGACTAATTGGACCAAAAACAAGAGATTTCCACCTTTTTTTTTACAAAAATCAAATAGAATGTGACTTTTCCACAATAAAGGTCAAATGAAAAATGATCAATTTTAATTAATTAATTTAATTCTATTTATTTGTAAAACCCTGAATTACAAATTGCAGATTTGCCCCAATGGGCTTTACAGTTTGTACAGTTTGTCCTTAGAGCCTCACATCGTAGGTAAAAATCCATAAAAAAAAACTTTAACGGGGAAAAAAAACAATTTTATTTTAGCCAGTTAAACGATGCGGTACCACGATCCCATAGACATGCATGTGTGAAACATTTAACTAAAGGTCAGAACGTCTTTGAAAAAACAGCAAAACCAAAAATCGATGGAAATGCATGCGATGACGAATCATATTTAATATCTGCTGATCTCCACACACAAGCTCGGGCAAAAGCCACTGCGATCCTTCCAGGGCCGTAAAATCCCTTTCACGGAGCCCTATTTTCAGACCGTGGCCTGATGCCCAAGGACTAGTGGCCCGTGGAGCGACGGCAGGCGTCCAACACGAGCGTTTCCTGCAGACGTAACGGGTCCGTGAAGGTTCTTCAGGCGTCCAGGTCACCTTCATGTTGTGGAGAAAAGCAGCTGAAACGTCTTTGTCGCGTTATTACAGTTTCTACCATCTGTCTACGCACAAATACAACATGCAACCCAACATGGCTCCTGCAGAACACTATTTATATGATAATAATAATAAGTCACCTCAAATTGGCACATGAGGAGATATAAGAAAAGGTCATTAGCGTTAACAGGAGGATTTTGCAATGTTTTAGCTTCAGAGTTAATGCAAACTTACTCCTGTTGTAAAGGGTGAGGGTGTAATTAGTCCAATACTGAGTGCAGTTGTCTCATTCCATTTACAAATAGTTTAGGTTTTTCTCTGTTTTTTGCCTGAGTTGGGTCACCTTCGTCTTGTTTTAGGAAAATTCATGAGCAAAAAAAACTTGAAATAAGATCGATCAGTATTGGAGTAATTGTACTTCATTGATATTTTTTAGTGTTACTGAGTTGCACTGAATAAACTAAAGAAAATAGGCCAATACATTCATAAAAATGAACAATGGTGGTCTCTATGGATATGCATTTAATTTATTTGTATATTCTTTCTTTTCTTGCTTTTCTCTGTCTCTGCTGCTGCTGTTAATGCGATTCCCCCACCGTGGGACAAATAAAGGATTACCTTATCTTATTTTATCTTATCTTATCTTATCTATTGATTCTAAAGCTTTTCCATGTGAGAGACGGTTTGTTCTGTCTGAACTCTGCAGCTTTGCCACCGACGAGAGAATTTTTGAAGAGAAAGTTGAAATCTGGGTCTGAAGCAGAAAACGCGTTTATAGGTTTAGAGGAACCTCGGTAGGTTTTAACGTCAGGTAAACACACCTCACCGAGGATAAAAAAAAAAAAGAAGAAGAAGAAGTTTGGGCCATGCAAACGTCTGCCGTGGCCTTTGTGTCTAACAAGCTGGTGTCAATCACCTCCTCGTCTGGGCAGGAGCAGCCGAGTGGCTGACGACGCACAAATGTTCAGGAGCTGGAGGTGCGAGCTCCCACAGCCCGCCGGATAATTAAGAGCGTGTGTGTGTGTGTGTGTGTGTGTGTGTGTGTGTGTGTGTGACGGCTCAGTATTTGCCCGGAGGTGGAAGCCGCCGCCGCTTCGCCCCCTCGTGTCAGACGCGTGACGTCTCGACAGCGTCTGAGGAGACGAGTCTCGACTCTGTTGATCAGATGTGGAGCAAACAAAACAAAACAAAACAAAAAACCCCAGAGTAACCAGCTGTCTCAGCACCGGGGGGGGGGTTCATGCATGCATGTGGTCCGCGACAGCTTAACACACACATCAAACAACTGTCAGACCCCCCCCGAACACACACACACACACACACACACACCTCTCAGCTCACTCGGTGCTACGAGTGTCACCAGGAGAAGCCGTAAAGTCGCGATGATGGATCAAAGTGACGTTCTGAGACGCTGCCTGTGTGTGTGTGTGTGTGTGTGTGCTTCTTTCTGTGTTTTTGACACACATAATATGACACACGTAATCTCCCAGCCCCCCCCCGAACTCCCAATTTCTCTGTCTGAAACGCCGAGGACGCACACACGTCGAGTCCTGGTCCTGGTGTGTGGTTTACAGCCAGAGAAAAGGCCACACAGGAGAGGTGGAAACAACAGGAGGAAAAACACAGGCTGCTGGTCAGCGTGAGACGAGACGAGAGATGCTCAGCTACCAACTGGAACGTGTCACTCTCAGGCTCCACTCGCCTACATTTGTTCCTGCTAAATACTCAACATGAATGCTACCTGTGACACAAGGCCAGTAGTAGCAGATAAATAAATATCAAATATCTGCGTTAAAGAACCTTTTTGAACATGCGTTATGATTTTAAAAACGCATGCACGTCATGCAGTGATCTTAAATTCAGCCGTAAAGCTGCGTATGAAAAGCGTGAAGGGAGACAAACGTGACCTGAGAAATGTGCAGCATCGTTGTCGACGTTTTCATATGTCTCCACTTCATTCATCCGGTTGGAACTTGTCACTCTCAGATGTTAAAGACGGGAGCTGCTGCAAAGACTCAACATGAAACATGACCTCTGACCTCTACAAAACCTCAACTACACTACTCCTACTTATCCAAGTGGAGAGATTGTAAAATATCAGATCAATTAGATTCATGTCGTGTCTTTTTTTCTTTTATTTTTAATCACATCAAGGTGCATGACATGCACAAACAGGTTTCAGGTTATGTTTGTTCTCTTGATACTTTACAGCTGACATATCCATGATTTTCCAATGCAAGTATATGAAGTTTTTATCTCATCGCCCACTACTTGCCTGGCATGCGTTCACAGCCTTATAGGCAGATTGTGTTGTAAATCAGACAAAAATATCCGTTTAAGGAAAAAAAACCCTCCTTCTGTAGCTGTGGCTGCTGCACGGTGGCTGATGAGGAAATTTTTTTCAAGGGGGGAAAAGTGAGTGGGTGGATTAGTGCTTTCATCAAGATGTTTTTATTTAGCTGCGTTTTTCTCTTTCCTGTCCCGCTGGCAGCAGGGGCGGCGGCGCCCGAACACAATCACACAATCACACAATCACACACACACACACGGCGTGATCGCTCGCGTCACGATTTTACTGGAATAAACAAGCGTCGAAAAAGGAGGAAGATGGAGGAGCAGAGGGAGGGAGGGAGGGAGGGAGGGATCGGAGGAGGAAGACGCCCGATGAGTGACGGGGAGGCTCAGTTGTGTCTAAAGGGCCGCGGCGCCCGGCGCCACCGCTGGCGTTCTGCTGAGAGACGGGCCGAGCCGGCCCACCTGGGCCCGCTCACTCAGACGGGGGTGTTTGTTTAACCCTTTCAGCATGGAGTTTAAATCACATGGAGTTTAGATCATCGTGGTGCTCAGCCTTTTTCAAGGCAAAGACCCTCAATCTGACCCCAGTCGATAAGGATTTGTCCCAGGGTTTCTGCATAAAAGTACAAAAAATAAGAGTTTTTTATTATTTGGGTGACAATTTAGTGTTTTCCATTAAAAGGTCAAACATTTATTTATCAAATGAGTTGCAAAATGAATAGAAAATCTAGTCTGAAAGAATGCTTGCATCTAAAGCAGCTAAACTGTTTTGTGCTGTTTTCTAATCATCTTTAGATTCTAATGTAATTATCAAACACAATGCACCAATAGAACACTGGAGAAATGGGCCCCTATACACCTATATAGATATTATATTAAAAACCAGACATTACCACATTAACGATGTATAATGTGAATTTTTGAGTAGTTTAATGTTATCTTCATTGAAAAAAACTGTGCTTTTCTTTCAAAAAGTGACCCTATACAATGGTGTAGATTGATTTTCCACTTATGGGATGAATAAAACAGGATTAATTGATTAGCTCCTAAATACACTTCACGACACCCCTGACAAAGATGTCATTGAGTTATCCACAGATGGACTTTATATTTAGAATAAATCCTTTCCCCTTTTTTTGCTCTGGACCCCCTGGATCCACCTGAAGGACCCCTGGGGGGTCCCCGGACCACACTTTGAGAACCGCTGCATTGTTAGCCAGTGACGCTCAGTCACACAGAAACTTCAGTACTTGACTATAATTTGAGTTACTTGTACTTTATTTGAGTATTTCTACATGATGCTACTAAATAAGGAAATAGTGACTTTTACTCATATTGGCGTATTTTTCTACTTTTATTTAAGTACAGGTTCTTAGTATTTCTTGCGCTACTACATATTTAGTACAATTGGAAACTTTAAGGATTTAATGAGGCTTTGTGAGTGAAAACCACATGTTTGTACACATTCGCTAATTCTCCTTTTTTAATTCCAAAAAAAACCTTTGGGGCAAAAAATGACAACGTTTTCTCTGGTTTCATCCTGTGTTTGTTATTCTGTTTTCCACGTCCAATCCTGTCTGGATCTATCATCCAATCCAATCTTTTTTTTTTTTTTTTAAACATCTGTCTAATGAAAATTACTACTTGTGATATTTGTTCCGTGTAGGTCGACAAGCTGCAGCGTGACTCAGAAACTACTCGCATGCCGGGATCGTTGCGAAATAATTAAGACGCGATATTTCCCAGAACATCACTTGTCTTCACATGAGTTTTAATTTGACTTTGATATTTTCTAAAGACTCTTAGCCTGAATCCTAAAATATATGTGCGTGTGTATATACACCTGAGCCCAAAATAATTCATATCCCTGTCAAATACGACGCAATACGACACAAAGTCTATAAAGTGTATATATATATATATATATATATATATATATATAAAGACAGATTTCCCAGCATGCCCTGCCAGGAGCTTTCTATATCATAGCCATTTGTTGGATATGATTTTCGTTTATTTACACATTCTAACGAAACACAAATCAATTATGACTTTAGACTTTCTATTTCTGTTCTATTTAAGTAAAAACTGAAGTGAAATACTAATTTGTAAGTGGAGAAATAAAGAAATCCCTTTTATTTGACAGGGATATGAATCATTTTGGGCTTAAGTGTATGTGTGTGTATATATATATATATATACAGTGGGGAAAATAAGTATTTGAACAAACATGTTCAATTTGAACATTTTCTCAGGTGTTCAGATACTTATTTGCCGCTATATCACACAAATAATTCATTAAAAAATCATGCATTGTGATTTCTGGATTTTTCTTTTTAGTTTATCTCTCACAGTGGACATGCACCTACGATGAAAATTTCAGACCCCTCCATGATTTCTAAGTGGGAGAAATAGCAAAATAGTATTTTCCCCACTGTATATATATATATAATCTTTATCATTAACATATTACTGATGCAGATTGTAATAATGTCAGTCTCACTTTAAATTATATTTTATATATATACATATATACAGTGCAAATACATGTGGTACTTTACCTCAGGCCGTAGACGTGTTGTGTTGACGCTTCATGTCATTGTTCATCTTTTAATTAAAAAGTCCGTGGGCCTGGTTTTGTTTGTCTAACCCACAGCTGATTCGACTGAAACGGATCTTTTTATTTTGTCTTGAGCTCGTGGTCGGCAGCGTGTCTGAGCGTGTTCGGGCGGCGTGGCAAAACACAGGGAAATGGAAAAAAAACGGCGTTGCATATTCGAGTCCTCCGGTGTCAGAACGACTCTCGATTGATATTATAATTGATTCTCGGTGAGAGAGTGGAGTGGCTCCCGGCCTCTGTCCAAACATGTTCAATCAGCTCTCGTCCTCTCAGGGAAAACACTGAAGAGCTGCTCTCACAGCATCTCACTACGAGTCTCAAGCTGTGTTTAGAAAAGTTATACTATGAACAGAGTCTGAATATAAAACTCTAAAAACGTGTGAAAGTGAATCAGAAACTCACTAGACAACAGAGTTTCTATTCTTCATTCAGCAGTGGAATTTTATAAAGATGTAACTGCTGCTGGTTGATGTTTAAAAGAAAGAAATAATGTTCTATGCTGCAAAAACTAAGAAATTTAATCAGGTGAAAAAATCTTGTTTTGGTACAATTAGTCCAACATCGAGTAGAATTAACTTATTGCACTGGCAGATCATTTTTTTCCTGATTCAGGTCAATTTGTTTCTAATTTTACTGATTAAATTGAATAAAATCAAGAAAAATAAACTTAAATTAAGCTAAATTATCTAAAGTGGAATAAAAAAGTTTTTGCAGTCTAGAACATCATTTCTTTGTAATTCTACTGCTGCACAACGAACAGAAACTCTGTTGTCTAGTGAGTTTCTGTTTTACCTTTACATGTGTTTTTATAGTTTTTACGTTCTTTGTCTGACTTTTATATTCAAGGTTAAAGTTCTCAGTTCTTACAGTGAGTTTCTACTATGACACAACACTATAGTTTCCTTGATTTTAGTCAATTTAATCAATCTTTTAAAGAAAATAAAAGTCAACAAGATCAAATGGATGTAAATCATGAAAAATTATCTGCCAGTGGAATAAAATAATTCTACTTAATGTTAATTGTACCAAAAACAAGATATTTTCACCTGTTAATTTTTCAGTTCTTACAGTGTGAGTTTCTACACAACACTATAGTTTACCTTGTTTATTTTTTTCCTGTAATATTTTATCTTATTTCAAGTTTTTTTTCTTGATTCCGGGATCAGAATAATCTTTTTTCACCAAGTACTTTGTTAGCATTTAATTCTGGATTTTCTCCCACTTGTGTACATAAACACAAAATATATCAAAACTATTTTAGTCAGTTCTAACCTCTTATTTCTTTTATAGAAAATAATGAAATGACTCAATTAGTCTTGTTAAAATAACTTAAAATAAGTTCAATTGATCTGTGAGCGGAATAAGGTAATTCTATTTATTATTGCCAATGGAATAATTAGTTACTTATATATAGTTTTGTGTAGAAGAACTTTATAGTAGAAACTCACAATGTGAGTAACTAAGTATTCCATTTGCAGGTATTCTAACTTATTTTAATTATTATTTTTTTATCTTTAAGACAAGAATAAGCTTTATTCACTAGCTACATATGAAGCATTTGACTCTGGATGTTATTAACCTATGCACACAAACACAATAAATATCTGTAATGACTTATCAAATTATTAGGAAATTAGGAAATAAAAAAAACGAACTGTTCCAAAAACAAGTTATTTTCACCTGATTTCAGTTTTTGCAGCGTAAAAGTTAAGTTAAGTGGAAGCGCCATGTGACATGTTTCTGTTGGGTCGTGTAGATACTGAGGCGAAAAAATTGAATGAATGGAGAGATCAGTGGGTGTGACTGAGTGAGAGGAGGAGGGGGAGGGGGGGGGAGGAGAGGAGGGGGGAGGGGTCACGCTGGGAGGGCGCTCGTCCGGGGGGGGCGGTGGTATATAAGGCTGGGCAGCTCTCACAGGCAGCAACACACTCAGCTGCTGTGGATCTATCTGCACCAGACACCGCGTCCTCCTCCTCCTCCTCCTCCTCCTGCCTGGCAGCTGAAGCATAAACAGCAGACGACGTCATGGACCCGGCGGCCGGCACCGACGCTCCGTACGAGTACTACGACTACGAGGAGACGGAGAACTCCACCATGTGCAACTACTCCGAGTGGATCCCGTCCTACTCGGTCATCCCCGTGCTCTACATGCTCATCTTCATCCTGGGCCTGTCGGGCAACGGCGTGGTGATCTTCACCGTGTGGCGGGCGCAGGGCAAGCGCCGCACGGCCGACGTCTACATCGGCAACCTGGCGCTGGCCGACCTGACCTTCCTGGTGACGCTGCCGCTGTGGGCGGTCTACACGGCCATGGGCTACCACTGGCCGTTCGGGCTGGCGCTGTGCAAGCTCAGCAGCTACGTGGTGCTGCTCAACATGTACGCCAGCGTCTTCTGCCTCACCTGCATGAGCTTCGACCGCTACCTGGCCATCGTCCACTCGCTGTCCAGCACGCAGCTGCGCACCCGCGGCCACATGTGGGCGTCCCTCACCGCCATCTGGCTGCTGTCGGGCCTGCTGGCCGCGCCCACCCTCTTCTTCCGAACCACCCGCTACGACTCGACCAGCAACCGCACGTCCTGCGCCATGGACTTCAGGCTGGTGGCCAGCAACAAGCGGCAGGAGAACCTGTGGATCGCCGGCCTCAGCATCTCGTCGACGGCGCTGGGCTTCCTGCTGCCGCTGCTCGCCATGATGGTGTGCTACGGCTTCATCGGCTGCACCGTCACGCGCCACTTCAACTCGCTGCGCAAGGAGGACCAGCGCAAGCGGCGGCTGCTGAAGATCATCACCATGCTGGTGGCGGTGTTCGCCGCCTGCTGGGTGCCCTTCCACGTGGTGAAGAGCGCCGACGCGCTGTCCTACCTGGACCTGTTCCCCGTCACCTGCGACTTCCTGCGCTTCCTGCTGCTGGCCCACCCCTACTCCACCTGCCTGGCCTACCTCAACAGCTGCCTCAACCCCTTCCTGTACGCCTTCCTGGACCTGCGCTTCCGCTCGCAGTGCCTGTGCATGCTGAACCTGAAGAAGGCGCTGCACGCCAGCCCCGTCAGCTCGCTGTCGTCCCAGAAGACCGAGGCCAAGTCGCTGGCCACCAAGGTGTGAGGGGGGGGGGAGAAGAAGACCCAGAGGGGGTTTGATTTGGTAAAACAGTTGCGGCGCCGGGTGGACGACTCGCCAGC